>AVPN01000073.1:64332-86061 GCA_000695325.1 Pleurobrachia bachei | reverse complement strand
AGAGAGAGAGAGAGAGAGAGAGAGAGAGAGAAGAAAGCGAAATAGTTGGTAAGACTAAAAAGGTAGATTAAAAAGAACCCATAAATAGTGTGAGAATGAATCAGCCCAACATGATTGGCTGGCGATGAAGTATGAGAGAGAGTTTGTGAAACTAGCTTCATCTCAAGTTCTAGTACGTGAAAATAAGAACTTGCTTAAAAAGATTAATTGGAAGAGCTGAAATAGCCAGGCCATAAAATCTGAGAAGTTGAAGGGACGAAACTTCGTAGAAAGTTGAAGGCAGAAAGCTATGTAAAAATATGAAGGGATACAGAAGATCTGAGTTTAGTTGATGGCTTACCCGGACAGTTTTAGCTTGGCCAAGTCGACAGGGATCCGCTAGTGCCACCTGTAATCGACCCACATGGAGGGAAGAGTAAAGGCCACATACCTCTATCAGCCCATCACACGGACTGAAACAATTAGTGGTTTGTTAGTTAAACTGTGTTTTACAAATGTAAAGCTGGGTTAGAACATAACAAATATAATAACGATTTGTTAGAGGTCCACCAAAATAATATAATCTTACTTTGATCCTGTAATATTGCAGCTACTAGTAATTCAAATTGGTGTAGTTACCTTTGAGCGCCAGGTAAGGCTTCCAGTCCACTCCCATACCACAAATCACACCCACTACTCCAACTCCCAATGTTTAACAACACTATCCCTTCTAGCTCAGGCAGATCGATGGCCTTCCCGTCAAGTTCTAGTGCTACCCTCTCGTTGAGTTTGGAACAGGAACTCTCGAATATGTCCTTGGTACCATACCCAAAATACCACGCCTGTGAGGATAGAGGGTAGAATTATAAACATAATAGGTGTGATAAGAATGTATAACTTTTTCCTGTTCAAACTATCTCACTAGTCATTATCATCATGTGCAACTACACGCTATGATGACATGGTTTAAGATATTACTCCCCAGAGTCTTTTATTCAGGACTATATGTGACCATGTGGCACAGACTTTATTAACGTTAACAATGATCTGATATAATGCAACCAACATTCAATGATGAGAGCTAGAGGCCCATCTCATTCAAATAAAACCACACTCGTTGACACAGAGCTGCCCGAATTTGCGCCCCGCCGCGCAATCCGATACCAACTGATATTTATTACACCTCGCGCGCTACGCCATCTCCTCACCTCAACTGTGTGACACAATGGGACACACTGTGTGTCACACGGATACCTTTGTGGAAAAGTGAAAATCGCTACGGGTATTGGATATTGGATATCCTTTTCATTGTAATTCACAAAATACAACTCGTTACCCTTTCTTACCTTGTTAAAGATCCTATTCTTGAACAAAGAGGGGTTCTGTTCGCGAGTCTTGTGGAAGTTTAACGTCACAGCAGCATCACATCCAATGGAGAAATAGTTGTTCATAATGAGTTTCTGAGGGGGAGGGAATTTAGAGAGAGGGAGAGAGAGAGAGAGAGAGAGAGAGAGAGAGAGAGAGAGAGAGAGAGAAAGAGAGAGACCGAGAGAGAAAGAGACAGAGAGAGAGAGAGAGTGAGAAAGGGAGGGGGAGTAAGATAGTGCAAACCTACAGCTTCTTTACACTATACGCACATCCGCTACCATGAGAGGTAGCTGCTGCAGTGCTCAAGTGAGAGAGGGAGAAACAAGACATATGGGAGCTCAAAAGGAGGGGGAAGGTAGTAAGTACTAAGTGGTAGTGCCAGGGAGGGCGTGTGTTTGTGTTCATATCTCAACCAATATACTAAGTGTGATAACAAAGCATTGTTACCGTCAGAGAAAAGGTGTTAAGTTTTTGGCACAGAACATAAATCAATGGCGCTATTTTGGCTAACCCCCAAAAAGTAATGCCAAACCTCAACCAGGTATTTAGAACCCTACTTCAGTCGTCAGCTGTGTAACAAGATACACTAATACACGGGAGATACACTCTTACCTTTTGTGGTCGTTTGATGCCAAAGTACCCGTAGTTTCTAATTGTAACAGCCCATCGATCATGTTCAATGGCCCGTGCAGTGCTAATATCCCACAATATATCCTCAATGTCTTCATCGGCGTATCCTGGAAATAAGAAATTAAATATTTAATTGGGGTTGAACATCTTACTTTAGTTAATTGGGGTCATATAATTGGTCTAATTTAGTGAAGTTTTCGCTAGTTTAGTACACTAAAGTTTAGTACATTCCGTGCTTAGTGAGAGAGAGGAGGTAGAGGAGCGGTTTCTACTCACTAATTTACCGGACTAACGGAGGCAGCTGACGCACAGTTAATGTAAAGAGACCTATTATATTACGCATTTAAACTAAGAAAGAGAACGATAAAGAAATTTCAGTTTACGTAAAACGATAATGCTCCTCACATTCAAAACATAGGTAGTACACCTGTTCACAAGCTACCGTCTGGGAAATGGGAATGATATCCACACGCACACCTGAGCCCCATTATACTCCCACAATTACATACCTGAGCCCCAGCCGAGTGACCTGGCCAGATCATTCCCCGTTCCCAGAGGCAGCACCCCCACAATGGGAGTCTTGGTAAGCTTCATCTTATCGATGGCACTGAGTACCCACCCTACCGTCCCATCTCCACCACACACCAGGATGAGGTATTGGGTGTTGGGGGCTAGTCTGCAGATATCCAGGGCTGCTTCAGGGGATATCTCGCACACATCCACCACCTGGAGGGGAGAGAAGGATATTTTACATACAAACATTGAGATAGATCTACTGAGAATCTTTTACAGTATGAATCATGGTTCACGATCAACCTGTAATCTGCATCCCAAAATCATGATCCACTAGGTGTGTCTCGAGTTGGGCCTAACAAGTACAGTCGGACCTCTATTTAACGGCCCTCTATTTAGCGGCACCTCTATAGAGAGAGAGAGAGAGAGAGAGAGAGAGAGAGAGAGAAAGAGGGAGAGAAGAAAGCGAAATATTTAGATAAAGAGAGACTGCAAATACAATTAAGTTTGGTAAGACTAAAATGGTAGATTAAAAATGAAACCATAAATAGTGTGAGAATGAATCAGCCCAACATGATTGACTTGTGATGAAGTGAGAGTGAGAGTTGGTGAAACTAGCTTCATCACAAATTCTATGAACTAGTACGTGAAAATAAGGAATTGCTAAAAAAGATTAATTGGAAGAACTGAAATAGCCAGGCCATAAAACTTGAGAAGTTGAAGGGACAAAACTTCGTGGAAAGATGAAGCGAGAAAACTATGTGAAAAGTTGATAAAGATCTGAGTTTTGTTGATGGCTTAGTGCTTACCCGGACAGTTTTAGCTTGGCCAAGTCGACAGGGATCTGCCAATGCCACCTGTAATCGTCCAACATGGAGGGAAGAGTAAAGGCCACATACCTCTATCAGTCCATCACACGGGCTGAAACAGGATAAGATTTGTTAGAGGTCAACCAAAATAAATCATGTAATTCTTGTTAGGTATGGGCTGTTTATGACAACATTTCCATGAACTAAAATGATATAATCTGAATTTGATTCTTTAATATAACAAAAAAAAGCAAAAGCTACTAGTAATTCAAATCACGGATTGGTATAATTACCTTTGTGCGCCAGGTAAGGCTTCCAGTCCACTCCCATACCACAAATCACACCCACTACTCCAACTAGCAATGTTCAGCAACACTATTCCCTCTAGCTCAGGCAGATCAATGGCTTTTCCATCCAGTTCCAAGGCTACCCTCTCGTTTAGTTTGGAGCAGGAACTCTCGAAAATATCCTTTGTACCATACCCGAAATACCACGCCTGAGGAGAGAGGGTTGCGCAATTTGCGCCAATTTTCATTTAATTAAGCTCATTTTAAAGATCTCAGTGTCCTCTTTCCAATGAGCCCAAGAACTTGCAAATTGATCAAGAAATGGCTGAGTTATGGACAAAAACGTGTTATTGCACGTACGTTTTCTCAGGAGATGGGTCAACCTTTACCGCTTACCTCATTATTCACCATGTACAAACTCTATGATGACAAGATATTACTCCCCGGAGTCTACTATTCAGACCATCTGGTACACACTTTATTACCAATGATCTATGCAACCAACATTCAATGAGAGCCGACAGGTCTGAGGTCCATCTCATTCTCATTCAAACAAAACCACTCGTTGACACAGAGCTGCCCGAATTTGCGCCCCGCCGCGCACACCGATACCAACTGATATTGATTACGCCCCGCGCGCTACGCTATCTACTCTGCTCAACTGTGTGACACAATGGGACACACTGTGTGTCACACGGATACCTTCGTGGAAAAGTGAAAAGGTCGGATATTGGATATCCTATTCATTGTAATTCACAAAATACAAACTGTTTCCCGTTTTTACCTTGTTAAAGATTCGATTCTTGAATAAGGAGGGGTTCTGTTCGCGAGTCTTGTGGAAATTTAGCGTCACCGCAGCATCACATCCAATGGAGAAATAGTTGTTCATAATGAGTTTCTGAAGGGGAGAGGGAATTTAGATAGAGAGAGAGAGAGAGAGAGACAAAGAGAGAGAGAGAGAGAGAGAGAGAAGAAAGAGAGAAAGAATGAGAGGGAGTAAGATAGTGCAAACCTACAGCTTGTTTACACTATACGCACATCCGCTACCATGAGAGGTAGCTGCAGTGCTCAAGAGAGAGATAGAAAGAGAGAAAGAAGAGGAGCTCAGAAGGGGAAAGGTAGTAAGTGGTAGTGTCAGGGAGGGTGTGTGTTTGTGTAATGTGTTCACTGTTTATATCTGAACCAATACTAAGTGTGATAACAAAGCATTGTTACCGTCACAAAAAAGGCACAGAACAAAATATCAATGGCGCTATTTGGATTTTGGCAAACCCCCAAATCTCAACCAGGTATAATACTCTGGCATGGTATTAATAGACCCCTACTTCAGCTGTGTGTAACAAGATACTGATACACGGGAGAGATATACACGCCCTTACCTATCCCAGGTTCCTAAGACATTAGACATCTTTAACAAACAAACAAGCTCTTACCTTTTGTGGTCGTTTGATACCAAAGTACCCGTAGTTTCTAATTGTAACAGCCCAACGGTCATGTTCAATTGCCCGTGCAGTGCTAATATCCCACAATATATCCTCTATGTCTTCATCAGCGTACCCTGTGGAATAGTTAATTGGGGTCATCCTAATCTAGTTAATTGAGCATCCTAATTTAGTTAATTGGGGTTAACCAGGCATCCTAATTTAGTGAAGTTTTGGTTTTTAGTTTAGTACATCCGTGCTTAGTGTGGTTTGAGCTCACTAATTTACCGGACTAACGGAGACCTATTATATTACGCATTTAAACTTAGAGAGAGAGAACGATAAAGAAACTTCAGTTTATGTAAAACGATAATGCTCCTCACCTACATTCAAAACATAGTACACCTGTTCAAAAGCTACCGCTACGTCTGGGAACTCCCAGCACACACCCAAAACCCATCCCGATTTCAACTTTCAAGAACACGCCTGAACCCCATATTACTCCCAGAACATACCTGAGCCCCAGCCGAGTGACCTGGCCAGATCATTTCCCGTTCCTAGAGGTAGCACCCCCACAATAGGGGTCTTGGTCAGCTTCATTTTATCGATAGCACTGAGTACCCACCCCACCGTCCCATCACCACCACACACCAGGATGAGATATTGGGTGTTGGGGGCTAGTCTGCAGATATCCAGGGCGGCTTCTGGGGATATCTCGCATACATCTACCACCTGGAGGGAAGAGGAGGGTGTGTTACACACTACACAGGGGTGATACATATAGGGGAGTAGAGATACAGATAGGGGAGATACAGATAGGGAGAAGAAGGGTGTGTTACATAGAGATAGATCTAGATGTATGTGATTTGTGGGGAGGGAGGGTTCCCAGCAGAAGGTCTACCCAACATCTTACACAGGATGACTCATGGTTCACGATTAACAAAATAATGATCCGCAAAGTTTGTCTCGAGTTGGGCCTAATTAGTACTTTATTAATTACATAATTAGGAAGCTATAGTACCTGTACAGGGTTCAGTAGATATCGGAAGAGTTGTAATACCCCAGCTCCCTGATTATTACCACTCTTCCTATTGGCCAACACCAACATGGGCTGCCAGTCATTTTCTGGCACTGTGATGTCCTTAATAAACTGCCTCCTGACCCCCTTCACCCAGACACTCTGAAATGAGGGAATAGAGTCAGTTAGTGCTACTGACTCCCTTCACATTCAACCGAACCCCGTCGTTCGTGCCTCACGCATAAAATGCGGTATGATCCACACAATTCACCATAGACAATGAAATTTATTGGGTTTGGTTTGCTTTTATCCCACGCTGGATGTGATAAAATATGTACCTCAATATTTAGCGTATAATGTGCCAGGTTAGGGCTCAACACTCCAACATTGAATATACCTACACTAACAATTCGATAGAACATCTAAACAACATATTCTTTCGAGTGTGTCTTACAAGAGAAAGTTGAGAGTTCTTGTTATACATTTCTAGTGTATACTCCCACCTCTCTTGTGAGACACACGGGGAGATACACTCTAGCTACACTCTAAGTATACTCTAACTACACTCTAACCAACCTTTAGTGAGACACAGTTGGGTGGTATGATCCACTTGTGATAGATCCCAAAATCACACCGGCTCGATGGTTTCACACAGTCATCGTGACAGACAATCTGACACCACACACACCGGATATCCACCAGTTTTGGCTCCCTGCCACAAAACTCTCCACAAGTTACACACTCTGCGGGGGTGGGGGCTGTCACAAAGTGGGGGTGGGGGGAGTGTGTTTCATAGTGGAAACTAGCGGAGAGAGTGGCATGATAAAGTGGGGATTACAGACTGGAAAATACAAAAAGAGAGGGAATCTTGTGACCACATTGAACCCCCCCGACCACTCTTGCTAAACGAACCGAAGGCAATTTTTTTAAATTTAGCTTTAAATTATTTTTAAATTTTATATTGCTAATCAGCAATGATAGTGCCATAAATGCAATAAGGGGTGCTCTAGTGTAGTAATTAGGGCAAAAATAGGTTTTTATGGGCCAAATATGCTTTACCTCCATTTAGCGGACACCTCTATTTAACGGACAAAACCCTTTCCCCCGAGGGTGCCGTTAAATAGAGGTCCGACTGTAATTATATAGTTGAGAAGCTATGTACCTGTACAGGGTTCAGTAGATACCGGAAAAGTTGTAATACCCCAGCTCCCTGATTATTACCACTCTTCCTATTGGCCAGCACCAACATAGGCTGCCAATCATTCTCTGGGACTGTGATGTCCTTAATGAACTGCCTCCTGACCCCCTTCACCCAGACACTCTGAAATGAGGGAATAGAGTTAGTGCTCCTGAAACATATAGTGACGATATAATATGAAATGTATTGGAGAGAAAGTTGTGTTGGGTTTGGTTTTATCCCACGCTGGATGTAATATACCTCAATATTCAGCGTATAATGTGCCAGGTTAGTGCTCAACACTCAAATATTTAATATGTACCTACACTAACAATTCGATAGAATGTCTAAATAAAATATTCTATCAAGTGTGCGTTACAAGAGAAAGTTGAGTGTTCTTGTTATACATTTCTAGTATAGTGTAATGTGTATACTCCCACCTCTCTGGTGAGATAGCCAATCTAACTACACTATAATTACACTCTAACTCTAACTAGTTACCTTTAGTGAGACACAGTTGGGAGGTATGATCCACTTGTGATAGATCCCAAAATCACACCGGCTGGATGGTTTCACACAGTCGTCGTGACAGACAATCTGACACCAAACACATCGGATATCCACCAGTTTTGGCTCCCTGCCACAAAACTCTCCACACGTTACACACTCTGGGGGTTGGGAGAGGGTGTCACTAAGTGGGGGAGTGGGGTTACACACTCTGGGAGAGGGGGTGGGGGTCATAAAGTGGGGGTGGCGGGTGAGAGATAGTGTCACAAAGTGGAAACTGGAAGTGGGGATAAGAGAGTGGGAAATATGAACCAAAAAGATATTGAATCTTGTGACCACATTGAACCCCTCTGTACCTTTACACAGTGGCAAGTTTCCCTTTATCCAATGATGTCTCATCTCCCCACTGTTTGAGAGAGTGAGAGCTTTACAGGCCACCTCCTTGTCTGCAATATCTATACAATTGTCACTGGAACACGAGTATACTCCACAGGAGTCGCAGGAATGGCCCTGGAGAAATATAGGGGTGACATTGGGGACGGGGTATGGAAATTGAGAAGTGGGTACTGGGTGGGGTTATATGTCCTGGAAATACACAGGGAATAAAATAAGGGTCGGGGTGAGGGATATATGTGGGAGTAAAATGGGTTACAGGTAGTCGTGGAAGATGGGGTTACAGATCATATATGATGTGTTTGGTACGATCCAGCTAAAAGATGAGCATCTAAAAAGGAACTTACCGTTACAAATGGTTCCCTGCATGTGTTACAGTAAGTGGGTTTATCGATAAAGTCTGTCCCATACCAGGAGTGTCCTTGACCAATCTCTCGCACAATCAATCGAGGTGTCTTCCAGAATATTATCTGAAGAACATTAGGGGTTTAGTCAATTGTTAACCACTGAATATTATCTGAAGAGCATAAGCTTTGGAGTTTAGTCGAATTCAATTGTTGAACCACAGAATATTTAGGTATGTAGTTGGCAAGCCCTGGCACTCAGAGTAGTCCAGAATAAAAAGAAAATGTATGCGGGTGATTAATAAGGTGTACCTTTATTAGTAGCCATGAGAGGAAGAAGAAGAAGAGAGTTACAGTGGTACACTGAAGAGGGTCACCTCTCCATTCCCAACCAAATATCTCGAACATACAGAGAGTTGGGGTGTGTTCAAGTTATCATTATCGTGTCATGTTATCGTCTTGTCATTCTGATATAAAAAGAGAGAGTGAGAGGGAGGGAAGGGATAGAGGGGAAGGAGGGGGAGGGGAGAGGGGAAGAGAGGGTGGAGGGTGAAGAAGGGGTGGGAAGAAGGGGGGGGGGGTTGTAGACACAAATGAATGACACAAAGGGTTTTTGAAAGTCTGGACGGTACGATAAAACCAGTATTAAAAAGTCAATAAATTAGTTTTTAAAACACACAGGCACACACAGTCAATCTAATCTTCGTCATACCACTTTTTAAAGGTACTTTTCTCTGCCCCACCGCCACCAAGCCTATCCTTGTAGTTAGACACAAGTTTCTGGAACTGCTTCTCCTCAACCTCATTCTTCTCTCGTTTCTGCTTCTTTGCTGGCCTCTCGCTCTTCGTCTTCTTCTTGTTCACTCCTGTGTCTGATGGGATAGGGGCTTCTGTAGGAGCTGCTTTCTTTTCCGCTTTCCTTTTCTCTCCCGGTGTTGTCGTGTTTTGTGTTTTGGGCTCAGCTTCTGCTTTTGATTTCTTCTTCTTCACCTGTTTCTTTTTCTTATCAGCATGTTCCTGCGGTGGCGGGTGCTGGTCAGGTTTCACCTTCTTCTCTTCACCTCCAGCTAATTTTCTCTCTTCTTGTCTCTTGTGCCTCTTTTCTTGCCATCGCAGATTAAAACTCTTCTTCTCTGGACGTTTCTGGCCCTCTCCCTTGGCCTGTTCTCTCGGTCCCTTCTTTTCCCTGGCCTTGAGGATGGTACTGTTCTCAATTGAAAAGTCCACAATTGGCCGTTTTGCAGGGGAAAACACATCCGGATTGTTGTTCACAGCTCGTAGAGCGGCCAGAGCTGCAGCAGGTTTAGTAAACTGAACGAAACCAAAACCCTTGCTCTTGCCAATTCCCTGACTGTTCGCCTGCTTGATATCCCGCATGATCTTCACCTGAGTCACGTGACCATATTTGGACATGAGCTTCTTAAGCTGCTCCTCTGTAAAGGGTGCGGGCATGTTCCGTACACAGAGACGATCTGTGGATACAAAATGTTTCAGGTTCTTCAGCTTCTTCTTTTTTGATTCAAATGCTAACTTTCGTTTCATCATGTCAGATTTTGAGACACCCTCTGCAGCTTTTGTTCCCTCTTTGATCACTCCTTCCATGGCCAAGTGTAGGTTTCTGTTGTCCTTTGAGCCTCCACTGCTACCAATACCGTCTGAGGGAGCAAGGGAGTTTTTCTCAACAGCCCTTTTTACAATGAGATCCCTGCCACCAAAACTCAAACCCTGAGCTAAAGTGCGTAGCCGTGGAAGGAAGAGACGTTTGACATATTTTCGTCTTGGAAACGGTCGATCTTTCTCGTGATCCATCAACATCCGGATATACCGAACTGATCCAAACTCTGAGAACACCTCCTCTAAATCTTCTTTCTCGGCGTCAAATGGAATGTTGTTTACAAATAGAGTTCGACCCTCCTTTATATCGTTATACTCTTTCTTGGGAGGAGGGGCATGGTCTTCGTTCTCCTCATCCCCGGATTGTCCAGATTGACCATCATCATCATCATCATCTTCATCATCATCTTGTGCTTCATTATCACTCTCTCCCTGGGAATCACCGTGTTTTTCCTCAACATCTTCGTCATCCTCTTCTTCTTCGACATCTTCTTCATCTTCCTCCTCTTCTTCTTCAGCAGCAGCAACCTTCTTGCTTTCTTGTTTGTGTTTTTGGAACTCTTCCTTTCCAAGAGCCCAATCCACCGCTATCTTCCTCCCAAACAATTCCTTCCCATTTTCGAAAACGTACCGGAACAAGCGGAGCTTAAACAACTGTATTGACTGTTTCGCGAAACCTTTCATTTTCCCGTTACCATCAGTCGGCACTGATAAATCCTCGATTTTACCGAAACTTTCCAGCTCTGTCTTCAAGGCATCGGATGTGATTTTGAAACTCAGATTCCGGATAACAACACGAGATGGGGTCGAGAGTTTTTTGAGGATTTTCTTAGGCTCTAAACTGAACTGTTGACTTTATTGACTGACAAATTTTTGTACTAATAAAAGCTTCTTTATAGCTTGTTTCGCAAGATCTTCTGAGTCAAAAGTCACTGCGGAGCTGTTTCCTGACATAACAATCTTCTTCACTGTACCAATCTTTCGGACCTTCTTCCGAACATCCTTATCTGTGAGGCCCTCAGCAAGATTGAAAATGTGTACAGTTTTAGGACACACAGGGAGATCAGATGATGCAGATGGTTCAGGAATCTTAGCAGCAACAGGACTAACAGATCGTTTCCGTTTTTCTCCCTTCGCAACATGCTTTACAGCAGCTGTTTTCTTCTTTTCGTCATCGGAATCACTGAGACCATCACCATCGTTTTCAGCACCGGCCTGTGGGGCTCCATCTCTGGGCTCCCTGAACTTCCGGGGCTTCTTGCGAGCATAAGAAATGATAACTCGCTTTCCATCGATTTTCTTGATAGCAGTAATGGCATCGGTCGCTTCCTGTATTGTGGTGAATTTCACATAACCAAGAGGGTTCACAGAAGAGTGGCCTTTGGGGCGTGTTACAAATGCCTGCCGAATTCTACCAAAAGATGTAAATGTCTCGGTGAGCTTGTCAGAATCCGTGCCAGTGTTGAGGCCTCTGATAAAGATCGTTGAAGTTTTGGCTTCATCCTTGCCCTTCATCGCTAAAAGAAATTGAGTAAAATTGTGGGAAGATTGTAAAGCTACATTGAAACACACAGATTGTAACGGGAAACGTTAAAATGTGGATGTTTTGAGTGTCAACATTCAAGGTCTTTTTGGGTTGGGGCTAAAGTAAAGTTAGAGTTACGGCTAGGGTTCGAGTTGCAGTTGTGGTGAAGCAAGGCGATGTCTAAACACTGTCCCGTGTGTCCAGGACGCCAAAAGTGGCGAAAAAAAGAAAATTTGAATGATTACTGAGGAAAAATATCTCGCGCAAAAACAAATTTATCAGCGCGCGGCTCAACGATTTCAAGTTTTGGCAGCGTTTAACCAACATAATTCGCGCGTTACATCAATTCTGACGCTTTTTAAAAACCTTCCCCTTCCACCCAGCCAGGAAAACGTTAAAATCTGGGTGTTTGCGCCGATGCTGAAATAAGTTTTTTAGGGTTAGGGCTCGAGTAGGGTTAGGGTTAGGGCTGGGGTTTGGGTTGGGGTTAGGCCTTGACATGGTCTATCCGATAAACTTTGAATTAGCCAAAACGGTTGACTGGTTCGGCGGTTAGAGCCGTTTTAGTGAATCAACTCTTTTGGCAGCGCGCATGTGTAAACAGGCCACCAAACACCCAGATCGTAACGGCGCCCACCCAGCCAGGCCAGGACATTTTTAAAAAAGTTCCCCTTTTTTAAAAAATCTCCAGACTCTTTCAAACAAATTGTTTTGTCAGCCCTCACACCATTCGTATCCCATTCCAGGGAGGGGAGGCTCTGTGAGGAACTCACACCTGTACAGATTCTGTATGAACAAGAAATTAAGTACCCTAAGGTGGTTAAAATTTTGCTTAACGACTTTCAAAACGCTCTAAATTCCAGCCCCAAATCCTGCTTGCTTGACCTCTGTACCTTCACAACTGCTCCACCTTGGAGAGCCATACACCGCCGCTGGGTAACAATTAAGTCTGTATAATTGGTAGGGATAAGGGCTTGCGATTTTAATCAGTAATTACCCAAAACGCTTGAATAGTTTTTAGTGTGCAAACAGGCCTTGAACCACCCATATCGACGATACATGGATTGTGGATACAACAGTACCACTTGAGTCAGGTGCCTTCGGGGCACAGCACAAAGTACAGTCGAACCAAACCAAACCAAACCACCCATTTCGTCGCGGCACCCCAGTATAATACACCTTTTTGGTAAGCTAAGAGGTGATCTAAGTTCTAAATAAATCCCAAGGTGCAGCCCTAACCCGCCTAAACCGCCAAAATCAATAAATTGTTAACAGCACCAGGGTCAAGGCGCCCAGGAGTTTGCACTACCTGGCCACAGTCTTTGAAACAGGGTTCCAGAGTCTTATATTTTAGTTTGTCGACGATCGACCCTATGTCGTCACACTTTCGATATTTCTCTCTCTATCTCGACCTAAATTAGGGAGCGAAAAGTCGCACGAGCCAACTTTTAATGGCACACTTAGTTCTCGCGTTTGCCAGGGTTTATTCAGTCCTCTCAGACTGGTCCAATACACTTAGAAGGTCCAAGCGGAAATATTAATAACTACATTCGAATATGTTATCACCTATTATCGTAGTGAGATATTATGTAGTATTGTTATACCGTTGCTCGGCATAAAGTTAATTATTCAACCGTGATAAGAGTCAAATATTTGTAGCCTGTGGATGATGTATCAGTCAACTGAACAAACTGTTTCGGTGCAACATTTAAATTATAATTTAAGTACATATTATGTTTGTTTTTTACAGATTGTTTTATCTTGAATTGTATTGGCTATGCACGGAGGGATTTGGGTCTAGTAATGCATTCGATGGGCGAAACAGGGGCGTTTCCTTGCTATGATAAATGAGGTAGAGTTACCAGTCGCCGGATATAATAATAGTCTATGAAATATTGCCTTGTCGTATATTATTATAAGCTGGTAGTTCCAAGAAATTGAGTGGGGGATTTGTGGAAATGTTTTGAAACTAAAATATATTTCCCCCAACAAAGAAGAATTTCTTTCCATAAGGTGGAAATTAAAGAGAGAGCTCTGCAGCTGGTTCTACTAAGAAATCTTGGTTCCACTACACTTCAACTCCTCCCGATCTTACTTAATTTTCAGTTATTATTAGCTATATGACCCACTTAGGGCTGCACTCATATATAATAATGGCAGAGTGGTTCCCTAGCCCCCTCGCTGTGTAGTTTCTCTATCGAATGATTGAAACTATTTTTGGCAGCGCGCATGTGTAAACAGGCCACCAAACACCCAGATCGTAACGGCGCCCACCCAGCCAGGCCAGGACATTTTTAAAAAAGTTCCCCTTTTTTAAAAAATCTCCAGACTCTTTCAAACAAATTGTTTTGTCAGCCCTCACACCATTCGTATCCCATTCCAGGGAGGGGAGGCTCTGTGAGGAACTCACACCTGTACAGATTCTGTATGAACAAGAAATTAAGTACCCTAAGGTGGTTAAAATTTTGCTTAACGACTTTCAAAACGCTCTAAATTCCAGCCCCAAATCCTGCTTGCTTGACCTCTGTACCTTCACAACTGCTCCACCTTGGAGAGCCATACACCGCCGCTGGGTAACAATTAAGTCTGTATAATTGGTAGGGATAAGGGCTTGCGATTTTAATCAGTAATTACCCAAAACGCTTGAATAGTTTTTAGTGTGCAAACAGGCCTTGAACCACCCATATCGACGATACATGGATTGTGGATACAACAGTACCACTTGAGTCAGGTGCCTTCGGGGCACAGCACAAAGTACAGTCGAACCAAACCAAACCAAACCACCCATTTCGTCGCGGCACCCCAGTATAATACACCTTTTTGGTAAGCTAAGAGGTGATCTAAGTTCTAAATAAATCCCAAGGTGCAGCCCTAACCCGCCTAAACCGCCAAAATCAATAAATTGTTAACAGCACCAGGGTCAAGGCGCCCAGGAGTTTGCACTACCTGGCCACAGTCTTTGAAACAGGGTTCCAGAGTCTTATATTTTAGTTTGTCGACGATCGACCCTATGTCGTCACACTTTCGATATTTCTCTCTCTATCTCGACCTAAATTAGGGAGCGAAAAGTCGCACGAGCCAACTTTTAATGGCACACTTAGTTCTCGCGTTTGCCAGGGTTTATTCAGTCCTCTCAGACTGGTCCAATACACTTAGAAGGTCCAAGCGGAAATATTAATAACTACATTCGAATATGTTATCACCTATTATCGTAGTGAGATATTATGTAGTATTGTTATACCGTTGCTCGGCATAAAGTTAATTATTCAACCGTGATAAGAGTCAAATATTTGTAGCCTGTGGATGATGTATCAGTCAACTGAACAAACTGTTTCGGTGCAACATTTAAATTATAATTTAAGTACATATTATGTTTGTTTTTTACAGATTGTTTTATCTTGAATTGTATTGGCTATGCACGGAGGGATTTGGGTCTAGTAATGCATTCGATGGGCGAAACAGGGGCGTTTCCTTGCTATGATAAATGAGGTAGAGTTACCAGTCGCCGGATATAATAATAGTCTATGAAATATTGCCTTGTCGTATATTATTATAAGCTGGTAGTTCCAAGAAATTGAGTGGGGGATTTGTGGAAATGTTTTGAAACTAAAAGATATTTCCCCCAACAAAGAAGAATTTCTTTCCATAAGGTGGAAATTAAAGAGAGAGCTCTGCAGCTGGTTCTACTAAGAAATCTTGGTTCCACTACACTTCAACTCCTCCCGATCTTACTTAATTTTCAGTTATTATTAGCTATATGACCCACTTAGGGCTGCACTCATATATAATAATGGCAGAGTGGTTCCCTAGCCCCCTCGCTGTGTAGTTTCTCTATCGAATGATTGAAACTATAATTTCTTCTTTAAGTTAGTCGCTACAAGGTATAATGATTCAATTCTGCGTATGCTTTTGTTGATCAACTCCAAGCAATGTTGAACCTACATTGAATTTTTATTGAGGGTATGGCAGATTGGTAGGGTTTTAAAGTTGTGATCAGTTTGGCACTTGGTAGGTTTAGCTCATTTATCTGCTCGTGGGTGTTAGGACCTGGGATAGTACGTTATTTACTTGAAACTTGATGATGAAACTTGATGAAATAACTTTATTACATACAACATAAATGGTGTCAGTCTTTTAAACATCCCCCTTTAGCCCGAACCACAAGTACCCAATCCAAGATGGAATTCCCATTATGAGTCCTATAACCCTTAACAGGTGGATTATCCGGGTACTGATCCAGCCACCGTCCCAGCAAGACCTTGAACATATCCAATGTCTCTGCCGTGTTGACCTCTTTCGGTAATGTATTCCACAACCGTGCGGCCCTCACACCGAAGGAGTTGAAGTACTTCGTTGAGATACAGCCGGGTGTCGGGGTTGCAACGTCGCAGTTTTGTTATTTCAAGTCAAGATTTGTGTGTCCAGAAATATCATGACATCCGCATAATATGTTAAACGTGATCCTGTTTTTCTTTAATTAAATTGTCTGTGGGGTCGAACTCTATGATAGAGGGGGAGAGAGGGGGAGATAAAGGGATAGAGAAGGAGAGAAGGACATAGAAAGAGCGAAAGAACGAGCGAGAAAAAGAGCGAGAGATAGCGAGAGGGAGTGATAGGGTCTAGGGAGAGAGATGGATAGCGAGAGAGAGAGAGAAAGAGGGGGAGAGAGGCATGGGTAGTAAGATAATCGTGTGTGGCGAAAAAGACAATAAGGCCATGTGAACGAAGATAGCATAAAAAGTAGGGATGCATATTATACACACACCTTCCCTGGAAGGGGGGGCAAAGAGGGACCTACCTACTCAATATACCAGTTTAGGGTCATATTACGGAGGGAGGAGGGGCCCTAGACATGTTTTTACTACTCGTCGTCGCGAATATAATATAAGTTACACTGTACGGGACATTTTACTCAGTACACAAGTATGGTAGGTAAAAGAACATGGGACCTTTATAATTTATTATTCTACCTATTTATTGTTCTGCCGATTGAGCTGCTGAGGACCATTATAATTTTATCAGCTATGAATAAGGGCAGATGTTGTACTGAAAACAAGGACGGGAGATTAAATATACATACCAAAAAGAGGTGACAGGTGACAGCTGTCCCTCTTGAAAACAGTGCTAGCAACAGGTGCAAACTGCATGATGCACTGTTCATACTGGTCAATGGACTCGCTATACTAAAGTGATAGTGGACAGAAAAACATATTTGAAACTGTCCAGGTTTGGTAGGCCGAAGCCTGATATTTTGATCAAGTTTATTTGTGTGTCCAGAAAGCCTGAGACGAGGAAGACGAAGTTGTTTAGTGTTCCTAAACAGAGAATGGTGGGGTTGAAGCCACATACTGGTGTTATAGTACAGTGGTAATGAGTCTTGCAAGGCCATAAAACACCTGCTGGCGGTAGTACTGCAGCTGGTCCTGTGTGGGTCTAATTTGAGTGCACTGGATTTTAATTTATCCAGAGACACACATCTCTTGACTCTCACTCGCTCTATTTCTAACACCCCCTCTTTTCTCTACCTTCCTTCATGAAGTCACGTTATGTTTCAGTCTAAGAACTGTTACCATGCATATTTTGTTGGGATTTGGGCAAGGGCAACATATATTTTCGACGATGAGATGAGGACAACGACTTTCCAAAACATTTTCAAAAATACAGCAGACAGTTTAGTTTGATATATCTCTTTATACGATGACTCTTAGTATTGTTTGCTTTTCAGGGGTAGGGCAGGTGTATCACACTACTCCTGGCTTAAATGAAATTTACTGGCCTGTAGGAATAGCGTTTTTTCCTTTCTGAGGGCCTTGGTGTGTGTATATTATAGTGTCTGGATCTGGTAGAGTTTTCCCTACCAAATTATATATTGCGACATACACATGACACATCGCCGATCGATTTCCCCGAATCTTCTAAATTCCAGGAAGAACACATGTTTTGAAGAACGTGTAATCAATCATACCCACTGTTATTTAGTGAGCCGTCTTGTTTGAAAGTCCTATGGCGCCATGGAGGCAGCCGACTGCCAAATTATAAACATTTATAAAATTTCTAATGTTGTAGTATTGTTTGTAATTACTGATACTGTAGTAGGGTATTTGTAATTTCTAATACCACTACCTTTTATGTGTCTTCTCCTTGCTAATCACTACCATTTTAACACCACTGTCCACTACCCCATGTGTTTATAGCACTATATAAGGGCCGGCGGCATGAATGGAAGTGGACAGTGGCCTGGAACGGCGGGAGGTGGAAGTGAACAGCAGGTTGTTAACTGGCCCTCTCTCCATCTTGCATACCTGGTGGAGCACCAGAAGCAGTCTTATGACTACTTTATGCAGCAGATGATCTGGCCTGCTCTAAAGGCCAACAAGTACCATGACAGTAAGTTGTGTAAAAAGGGGGGTTTGGAGTCTTGTTGTTTTGTTACCAGGCTTAGTTAGGCCTTGCCTTGTTCGACCCTCATTCCCTGCGCCCCGGTTTGAACTAAACAAGTTAGGCCTACCTATAAACCTCTAAAGGCCAGAAAATACCATGACAGTAAGTTATGTGAAAAAGGGGGGTTGAAGACTTTTGGTGTTGTTCTGTTTCCTAGTTAGACCTTGGTAATGAAATTACCCCTCCGCAAAAGCCCTTTTTGCAGCTAGGGGTGACTTCGTAACCAAAGTTAGGCCTACCTATAACTTTTCTTTTGATAAGTTGCTCAACTTGGTATCGAAGACACCTCACACTCTTCTTAGCCGGGCGACCTTCACGCGCGCTGGCAAGGGGTTACTTCGTTACCAATTGCTCAACCGGGATTATATGTATTATGTTTGCAGTAAATCGATCGATAGTTTTGTTTTACTTTCGCCGCAGTGCCATTGTTTGCTTAGGACGTCCCACTCCACATCACTTCATACTACTCCACAGACCACATCATACGACATACATGATTCTAGAAGACGACCACTTTGTTTAGATAACGTACTGTCAGCTGTACTAATCCACTGTTTGCACTAGACGGCCATACAGTGCTCTATCGAAGTAGTATGTCACGTGTGCTGCAGGGTAAAAGTCCCCCGGCCCCCCTAAATTGAGGCATACATTATGTGTAGTTACAGGGTCCTTTAACAGTAACTATTCCTTTTGTATTCTTCCATTTTTGTATATTCTTGAACTGTTTAGCATATAATCCTAAATACATAATCAGCTGTGACAATTGTTCTTTTTTAAAACTTGATACATTGAGTGCACTGAAACATCGTCACCTGCTTTATCCCCATATAATTATAAAAGCTGCAGCATATTTATGGCGTCACATAGTGTGACTCATATTGCATTGTCACATAATTTAACTCAAATCGCACAATGCGTGACTCACATACCTCAAGTGTCTCACTGTTCTAATCCCCAATCCCCAATATTGTATTACCGTGTATTCACATCACATCACACTAAGTTGTTTTGAGTATTTTACTCACTATACTGCATACTGCATACATTATACACTCACTGTACATATGTCTACAGCATGCGTGAATGAATATATTATGATTATTGTTAGCATCCGAAGTTCTAATATCACTACGGTATACAGAGCTCTTGATCGAGCTCACTGCATCCTGTTATTAATTGTATATACTTCATCACATCCAAGTATATTATACTTCAATACTTCATCACACACATTGCACACGTACTGTAAACTGCAGACGTAGATCATGGTATATTACTGATTTATCACCCCCTGATCACCATATATTATATCCTCTTAAATTCTCTCTGTAGTCTGGGATAGAGCTGATCCTATTGGACATATAGTGGTATCTTGTCCCTAACTAGCACCCAGTCAATATTATTCATTGAATAGTATTCAAACCCTATACTAACATTCTCTCTCTTCTACTGACCCAATCAATACCTACTACTAACCTCCACTCTGGGGTGCCACTAAATCGTGGGCCACTAAATCGGGGTCCGGCTGTACTAACCTCCTCCCTCTTCAACAGTCCCAATCAATATAACTACTAACCCCCTCTCTCTCTCCTTCAGCTGAGATAGAGAGTCTGGTTCTGATCAAAACTAGTCTCGCCTACTTGGTGTACAAATGTGGCCTACACCAACTTCCAAGAGACCATTCATCTGCATTGGGTACGTGGGGGTGTATGTGGGTACGTGGGGGTGTATGTGACCAGGAAGGTATAGTAATTAGTGACAGATTGATATAGTACGTGACTACTGACAGGAAATTGTATGAATGTATGTGGGTATATTTCAGTCCTAATATGAAAGTACCACTCCCATTTCATTGCCATGTCCCCATCCCTCTTTCCTACCTATCCCCTCACACTAAATTAATACCACTTGGCTAGTTGCCATCAACATGGCAAGTTACATTATCTCTCATATCAGATTAAGTGCCAAAGAGCAAAGTTGGAATTTTCTTGCGACAACCTAGGACAGTGACGAACTCAACTATAACCCCTTGGCAACAAACTCGACAGCTGACACACATACATGATGACATACACGATGGCAACAAACATGATGACATGATCAAGACACCATTAGTTAGCCTGGCTGAGGTTCCTAAGAAGTCTTTAACAAATAAACAAACAAACGAACATGGTTGAATATTGTCTTCACTATAATCTCCTGTGCAGCTCAGATAAAAAACGAGTTAGGAGAGAGGACAGTGTGTGAGTTTGGATACTTGCTTGAGCAGATATTCGATCAGACACGGTATCTAAACTTGAAGAATATAATCTCTGAGGAGAGGACCGTTTTCGCAGCCATTGTAAGTTACTGCTATTAGGCTATGTTTTAGACTTTTTGCCACATATGTCAGAGAACAGATTGTTTAGGATATTAGATTTCAAGCCTCTGGTAAGGCCATTATACATTTATCATGTACATATTGGAGTTGTTTTAATTTTAATACATCAAACACCCTTTCCAGCACACACTGTCCTGTGAACGTGGGGCCCTGTTTGATATGCAGTCGCTGGTTAATGCCCTGGATCACATCAGTTTTACATATCTTCGAAACTCTGCAAAGTCTGTCTCAGACACACTCCACTCCGTCAGTGAGGGGGTAAGTACAAAACATGGACGCGGGGTGGTTACGATGTCACCCTTTTTATTGCATACACGAGCAATAATAACAGAGGGGTAATTTTATGAGGGGGGGGTGGAGATTTTCCTGAAAACGAATAAGTTTAAAGATTTCTTTGGAATTTCTTTCTGTTTCAGTGAGTTGGGAGGTTAAATCTTTCATACATGATGCGAATTTTATAAAACTGCATGTTTAAAGTTTAAACCCATATTAAGTTTTAAATCATTTATATTATCCCGAAAATATTTTATATTCTTCGGAAAATGGGGGTTAGGTATTCTATTTCTGGATATAATATAGCCTTGGTATAATTGTCGCTCCCCCCTTCTTATGTGACGCATACAAGTCCAAAGAATGTTTCTCGTAGTAGAAACTCTCTCTCTCCCCTCTCTCCCCCTCTCTCTCTACCCTCTCTTCCTCTATGTCTCTCTCTCTCTCCCCTCTCTCTCCCTCTAGGTCTCTCTCTTTAACAGGTGAACCTATCGCACGACATGGGTGCTCTCCAAGAAAAGTTCGATATGTGTTTTGAACATATACGGACAGTTCTTGATTCGCTGCGTCTCGAAATTTACAGGTTCGTATCATTATTTTTTCTCTCTCTCTCACCCTCTCTATCTCTTTCTCTTTCTCTCTCACGACTCTTTGTTTCTCTATTGCCCTCTCTACCTCATTCAGTCGATGCCGCATTAGTAGTGCAGCATGAAAACCCGATTTTTAGGCGTTATAATGGATGAAAAGCTGACATGGGCAACTCATATAGCTGCCATAAAATCCAAAATGGCCATGTTTACTGGTATTCTCTACAGACTAAAAAGTACATTACCACTGAAAGTCAGACTTGCCATTTACCATAGCTTCATTCAATCCCACCTCAACTTTTGCTCTCTTGTCTGGGGATTCGCAGCAAAATCCCACATTGACAGTCTCTTTAGAAAACAAAAGACAGGCATCAGAGCTGTGATGCCTGGTCAGGTCACCACTCATTATAGTGAGGGTTTGACCCCAACACACACCAAGCCGTTCTTCACAGAACACAAAAGGCTA
>AVPN01000073.1:0-51834 GCA_000695325.1 Pleurobrachia bachei | reverse complement strand
TCTCTCTCTCTCTCTCTCTCTCTCTCTCTCTCTCTCTCTCTCTCTCTCTCTCTCTCTCTCTCTCTCTCTCCCATGCTAGTGACAGTAGAAATTCCTCAAGCTAACTAAAATAAACAGAGAAAAAGAAAAAAGTTGCGACGGTCGACTTCTGATCCTTTTCGGGTCCTTTTCACACCATGCTATGTAGATTGTATAAGAGATAAATTAATCATCACAAATTGGGTTAGGTGTCGACCTTCCATATCTATGTGATATCCATTAGTCCATCATTCTACGCTACCCAAACGCTTGGATCTCTAGATATTGAATTTACTCAGTGGGGGGGAGGGGGTCTCTAGACAAATAGAAACATTAAAGATGGATCAGTGAGAGAGAAGCAGAAAGAGATAGTGAGAGACAAAGAAGAAAATGTAGAAAGGGGATACCGAGGCTAAAAGAGAATAGAAGTAGAGCGGAGATTCACCTTAGAGTTGGGAATATCACGCGTGAGAGTTCGTATTTCGTACCCTGCCCCGCCAGCTTACGAAAAATAGATCCATGGACGACGTCGGACATTTAAAACATTTAAACTCAACCTGACACAAGTTATAGTTTTGAGAAAACATACTTGCTATCTTACCTGCTATGCAGTTGCCATAGTCCCACTGCAGTACAGTCGGACCCAGATTTACTGGGATGCTCGGGGGGTAAGGGTTTTGCCCGGTAAATCGGGGTCCAACTGGTAGTAGACAAAAACTAGATTATATCGATGCAATTCTAGGATGCAATTCTAGGAAAATAGGAGGCTGTTATTTGGAAGCCTAGGTTACTGGACCTGGACTGACTAGGTTAAAAAGAGGGAGAATGTAACATTATATGGGGACCAATAAAACAGACGAGGTTTCTCACTTTCCAAAACTAGCATAATATCATTATTAACTGAGTTAGGACCAGTGCGGAGCACGAACACAGTGTCAGGCGACTGTAACCTAGGTTTCTCCTTAACAGCCTTCTAGTTTCCTAGAAATATCCAGGCTCGATTGCAACTATATAATCTAGTTTTTGTCTACTACTACCTAGTAGGATATGCACTAGCGTGTCGAAAAAGTGGCTGAGTTATACGGGGTGGGGAGAGTCAGGAAAGAGAGAGGTCAGAAGGGGGATGGTTTGTCATACTACTTCGGCCCAGTCTTTGGAGTTTGGTGAGAAAAGGGAAAATCTCGTCCAAGACAAGCTCCACCGTGAATTTGGGTTTCAGAACTGCAGTACTGGGTGCATATGTTTACACAGAGTTGCTTTCTTATCTACATTGTTGTCTCAACAACTTATCCCCCCTTGTTGGTGAACAGTTGCAACCCATGGTAACCCGATATGTTCCCTAATCAGTATAATACACACCCTGCTAATATAATCACCGAGAAAAAGGAGATAAGATATATTTACCGGCTGTTGCCGCCGGTGTTTTCTCTCTCGGGTTTTCTCTCACTGTTTTGTGTTCCTCTCTTTTTCCCTCTCACTGTTTTCTCTCTTTCGTTTCTTTTTGAAAAAATTGCTCAACTCCATAGCGCACTGTCCCCCAAGGGAGAAAGAGAGGAGTTACACAGTTGGTTTCCTTTTTAATTAATTGCGGTTTAGTTCCCATTAATCATTATTGATCTTTGTCGTTTTAACTCGATCTTTTATTATTTAGAACTGTGTGTCTTTACCACTTTTTAGCTTTCCATAACACGATGATTTCTATTTTAGAACCCATTAAAAGGACATTGGATAGACGGGAGGATATGTTTGGTGTCCAGGAAACAAGCCAAGGATATATTGGACGCCCTGCCCCCGGGGGAGAGAGAACAAGCTGCAGTATTACGGGTTAGTTGTTAGTTGTCATGGTTACCATGTTACCATGGTTACCATGGTTATCCTGCCACCGGGGGAGAGAGAACAAGCTGCAGTATTACGGGTTAGTTTAGTTGGCATGTTACCATGGTTACCATGTTACCATGGTTACCATGGTTATCCTGCCACCGGGGGAGAGAGAACAAGATGCAGTATTACGGGTTAGTACTGTTAGTTGTCATGTTACCATGGTTACCATGTTACCATGGTTACCATGGTTATCCTGCCACCGGGGGAGAGAGAACAAGCTGCAGTATTACGGGTTAGTTGTTAGTTGTCATGTTACCATGGTTACCATGTTACCATGGTTACCATGGTTATCCTGCCACCGGGGGAGAGAGAACAAGATGCAGTATTACGGGTTAGTACTGTTAGTTGTCATGTTACCATGGTTACCATGTTACCATGGTTACCATGGTTATCCTGCCACCGGGGGAGAGAGAACAAGATGCAGTATTACGGGTTAGTACTGTTAGTTGTCATGTTACCATGGTTACCATGTTACCATGGTTACCATGGTTATCCTGCCCCCGGGGGAGAGAGAACAAGCTGCAGTATTACGGGTTAGTTGTTAGTTGTTACCATGGTTACCATGGTTACCATGTTATCATGCAGTATTACGGGTTAGTACTGTTAGTTGTTAGTTGTCATCTTAATCTGTATATTATTTGTTTTTACACATACATTGTTGGAGTGGGTCAAGCTGCAGTTATAGTATGTAGTCTGCATGGATCTAGCATAGCGGTATTTGATCATAAACACACACTAGGTTTTATTTGAAGAACCTAGTCAGGCCAATTAATCTCCGAGAGATACAGTGATACAGTGCAGTGTCTTTTTTATGTCCTCTTCATACCAGCAGTATAATGAAGAAGCTACAGTATCTCACACTCAAACATTATGGGTTTGTGACGTGTAAAATAGTACAAATACTTCGGCCGGTAGTAAAATCCTTGATATGTGTGATTATTAATCATCCTGGTATTACAGTCGGACCCCGATTTAGTGGCCATCCCGATTTAGTGACCAACACCCTTTCCCCCGAGGATGTCACTAAATCGGGGTCCGACTGTATTACAGTCCTAGCTTCCACATACACGACACATGTGTAACAGCTTCATGCCACATGTGTATCACACCCCCATGCACTGAGGAACATAATGGGTACGTGGGTGTCGTTAGAGTTCACGTGGTACAGTCGGACCCCGATTTACCGTGATGCCAGGTAAATCGGGCCAAAATCGGTTAATTTCCGGAAAATCGAGGCCCGCAGAGGAATGTGAACCTTAAGTTACCCACCATGTGCAAGGTACCTTTGATAGAACCCTTAGAATGACAAATGCATCTCTCATCTCTCCTTTTACATCAAAACAAAAATAACGGATCGTTTTGGATTTTGTAGAAGCTCCTCAGAAATCGTTAGATACCTGTCACAGTATCATACAGGCTAATGATAGATAGGTACGATACCTGTCACAGTATGGGCTAATGATCTGCCTCTGCTCGCGTGCTCCGCCTTAAATTTCAATTGGGTCAATCTTCTGAAACTTAGCTTGTTAAATAAACATAAATCACGTACGTGATATATCAGACTTCCTAATGAGGCGCTGTCAAGCATTAATTAATGAGGAGAGAGACAGACCACGTACACAAGCTAATTAGACAATTTGTCACAAACCTCATCACGTACCCTAGTTGTTTGTTTAACTGTTTGCAGCTTTTGCTTTCGTGAGAATTAGTTGTCCCAGTTCCCACTGTATTTAACCATGTTTGCAGCTTTTGACAGAAGCTGTCCCACTGTGTTTTTGTTACATGAAGATTAAAGGGGAGGGGTAGATTTATTACCGTTATCAGTGATTAGTTTCCAAACATCACGTTCTCTATCTTGTTGGTGTAAAGTTGTGCAAGTTTTTCTTGGTGTAAACTCTTCCAGCTTCCTTGCCCGGGTGAATGCTAAAGGCGTTTATTTAGTGTTTTCTTTGCTAAAGTGGATTGCATTTGAATTAAAAATCACCCCCCTGTAGGTTTCAGAGTCACGAGTTCGAACTCTCAACGTTATTACCTCCGGGGACTCTTGGGGAGTTAAAGAGAACACGATCGATATCTTCTTTGAGACTCTACGTGACAAACTAGCAACCATTTGGTCCGAGACCCTCCAAACTTGGGTTCGAACTGAGCTTGTCTGCAAGTAAGTGTGTGATTTACCGGGGACTGGGGATGGCTAGCGTGGGTTTTGAGAGGGTCGGGCAGGGCAAGTTATTTTATGATCCCAGATAGCGTTTGTTTTCCCTCGCCCATCATCACCCCTCTCATGTTCTTCCTCCTCGCGTATACACGATATTTGAAGGTTCCGACATACATGTTCCCTAATAAAACAATAAGTTCTTACATGCAACCAATACCCAAATCGGTATCATCAAAGACCTAAAGCCATCCTACCTGCACCTGTATAAACTTCTCTCTGCACTATCACACTTTGAACTGCCCTCTCAGATGTTTACCAAGAGATGTATAATTTACTAAGAAATCCGTGTTACTTAGAATCACATTATTTGTCCAACTTGGCTTTAGAGAAAACGTGATTAGCGTAAAGTAAAGTGTGAAGTATGAGCAGGAAATTCAACTACCATAATATAATGTGTTTATTTTGGACAGTCTCGCTGCATTATAATTATATTTGGTCTGAGATCCCCTTGCACGAGGTCGACAGCGTTATAAGTCACGTTCGAGTCTTAGCATATACTTTGAGGTCAATTCCCTGAAAGTGAAAGAGCATTTCCAGTACTGCAGCTGATGAGATTTGTTGTTTTAATCTCTGATCTGATATATCAGATATATCTGCTATTCTCCGATAAAACTATCATTCACTGCTCTCCTCAGTAAAATTAACGATCTCACTTTCTGTCAACCAGTACTCTCTTTAGTAAAACTAACGATCTCACTTTCACCAGTGCTCTCTTTAGTAAATCTAACGATCTCACTTTCTCTCTCTTTATTAAAACCAACGATCCCACCCAGGCCCCGGGAGCAAGAAGAGGACCTACTTTATCGACCATTCGTGGGTGATATCCAGTTACCCCCGACCACACCGACCTTGGCTTCTCCCGCATCTACCTCTTGTTTGTCCCCTGGTAACCACCATTTTAACCTCCCGGCTGCAGGAAGCGGACCTGATAACAACTCTTTTATACCATTCACTAGCGGTAAGTAGTATACTTGTAACTGGGCCATGGTAACCATGGTAACCGAACTGATAACCATGGTAACCGAACTGGTAACCGAACTGTTAACCATAGTAACCGAACTGGTACCGTGGTAACTAAGCTGGTAACCATGTTAACTAGTGTGCCCAAACTGGTAACCATAGTAACTGCTGTAACCGAGCCAGTAACTATAGTAACCACTAAACCCTACAGCAGGACCGGATGGCCAACAGCCGTGGGTTACAAAAGTAGAACAGACCGGCTACAACTCTCCCCTTTCCCATGACACTTACTCAAATGAACAAATCGGTGGTGAGTAACATGGAGCTAAATAAATAATGAAATTACCCCTCCGCGGGTGTGGCCCGGTATTAGGTGACTTCGGAAACTTCGGAGCTAGAACTTTGGAATATTTCATGTGATCGAATATAATGTTGCTAAACAAACACTAATATTCCATATTCCCAGGTCGTTACCAGGACCCAGTCTACAGCCCGTGCAGCTATAGCAGCACCCCGAACTACCCAACTAACCCTACTGCAGACCACCTCCTTAACATGATGTCCATGACACTGGGAGAGGAAGACCTGTGAATTGTCATATCTGTCTCACTTCACACACTTCACACCCACTTCCAGAAGACTTGAAATTCCTTCAGAGCGGTACAAAAACCAGCCCGGGTTATAGCGAGGACTTGAGCTGTCAATATACTCCTCAGGAACCGACCGAATCAGGAAATACTGGTCACGTGACCTAAATAACGAGTTCTGATTTGTTGTTTACTTGTTTCGGTCGGTTCCTGATACTCCTAAGTGTCCATCGACGCGTGGATCTGTACATGTCCCATTTGTGTTCTTTTAGTCTTTTAATCACCTTTACGTGTGTCAGACAGATCTAAACACTGAAATGTAGTAATACACCACTCAGCGTGGTTCTAACCTTGTAAATTAAAGAGAGAAAGAGATAGCGCGAAAGAGAGGGAGATGAAGATGGCATATTTAGTTTATATCCTCTCCGTTTAAACGTGTTTAAACTGTTTCTTTTTTCTATCATACCATATTTTACTGATCATGAGTGATTCAAAGATATTCTTATAATTATTTTATTACGAAAGAGAGTTATGTAATCTGGTTAAAGTCTGAGTCAAAGAGAGGGAGTTTCACCCGATATTAAAATAATGCTGATCATTGTGTGGATTTATGGCTTTTTTTATACTTGATCGTGTCCCAACTTTCCACTAAATACCCCCTCTATTTACCCCACTATAATATAAGCTAAATAAATAATGAAATTACCCCTCCGCGGGTGTGGCCCGGTATTAGGTGACTTCGGAAACTTCGGAGCTAGAACTTTGGAATATTTCATGTGATCGAATATAATGTTGCTAAACAAACACTAATATTCCATATTCCCAGGTCGTTACCAGGACCCAGTCTACAGCCCGTGCAGCTATAGCAGCACCCCGAACTACCCAACTAACCCTACTGCAGACCACCTCCTTAACATGATGTCCATGACACTGGGAGAGGAAGACCTGTGAATTGTCATATCTGTCTCACTTCACACACTTCACACCCACTTCCAGAAGACTTGAAATTCCTTCAGAGCGGTACAAAAACCAGCCCGGGTTATAGCGAGGACTTGAGCTGTCAATATACTCCTCAGGAACCGACCGAATCAGGAAATACTGGTCACGTGACCTAAATAACGAGTTCTGATTTGTTGTTTACTTGTTTCGGTCGGTTCCTGATACTCCTAAGTGTCCATCGACGCGTGGATCTGTACATGTCCCATTTGTGTTCTTTTAGTCTTTTAATCACCTTTACGTGTGTCCTGTCGAGTCAGACAGATCTAAACACTGAAATGTAGTAATACACCACTCAGCGTGGTTCTAACCTTGTAAATTAAAGAGAGAAAGAGATAGCGCGAAAGAGAGGGAGATGAAGATGGCATATTTAGTTTATATCCTCTCCGTTTAAACGTGTTTAAACTGTTTCTTTTTTCTATCATACCATATTTTACTGATCATGAGTGATTCAAAGATATTCTTATAATTATTTTATTACGAAAGAGAGTTATGTAATCTGGTTAAAGTCTGAGTCAAAGAGAGGGAGTTTCACCCGATATTAAAATAATGCTGATCATTGTGTGGATTTATGGCTTTTTTTATACTTGATCGTGTCCCAACTTTCCACTAAATACCCCCTCTATTTACCCCACTATAATATAATCCCCCCTATTTATCCCCATTTAATAGACCCACTAAAACCCATCTACCCGATATAACACCCCTATCTTGTCTAGTATGTCAGACTAATCTAACAGTGAAGATATGTCGTTATGGCTGCAACTAGGAGGTCACGTAGAGAAGGTCAAGGAACTTTACACACGAGCCAGCATCAGCATTCCCGTAAGTCATTACTGTAATTCCATTACAGTAATACCACTACAAGCAGCGCTGTTAAACCTGACTGTAACTGGTCGCACACGGTTGTACCATCTTATTACATTACTCATTACATAGGGGGTGCAACTAGATTTACCATCACAGATCTAGCCAGACCATAGTAGGCCAGACAGACCACATGCCACCTGTTTTATAAAGGGTTTCATATATTCCTGGAATAAAGGAGGGCCTTGTGCTGTTGTGCCGACCCCTTGTATGAACAATACACAGGAGGGCCTTGGTCGTGATGTCTAGTGATTCTCCAGTTACAAATTGGAATCAGGTTAGAACCTGACCCCAGTTTGCAGCTGCGGGGACACTGCTGGTAAACCTTGTTGAGTAAAGGGGGACTCTACGATCACGTGACCAAATTTCGATGTGAATTGCATTGAAATAAAAGTAGGTGCTGCACGTAGTGTCAGTACTGCTAGACTGGGACCTGGAAACTGACATCAATTTCCTGGTATGGTAAAGTACGTGGTGGGTTTTAAGTTTTAACGGCCATTACGATAAATATTTTAAAATGTTTATGAGTATGACGGTATGTAACTGAGCTGTGAGTCACCCCACGTCCGACATTTTCTTCTCAACAGTCGACTATCGATATATTTAAAATATATTGGAGTGATAAACATTCTCGTATGCATGTGAATTGTGTGTGTGTGTGAATTCGAAGGCTCAACAAGACAGAGAAAGACAAACAGAGGTCCGACTGAGAGATAAATCTGGCAGATAGTCTATACACTTTCCTTATTATTTAAGTGTCCGGGCGGGGTGTCCAAGCGGGGTCCTGGGCCCTGGTTTGGTTACGAAATAAACTTAGATATAATTTACTTCGACCGATTACTAATTAGGTAACAACTCCACTCAGATAATATTTTCAGGTAAGGAGTTTTCTAGCAGAGTACATTGAATCTCGACCATGGAAGAACTATAATGTTGATGATCCCTCACATTTCGTTACCATGCAAAATGAATTTATGGTAAGTGTTAAAACACTTGGTTAGCCGGCTAATCTCCAACTATCTCAGTTGAATTGGTGTTATTATAACTGCATAACTTACTCAACAATGCATATCAACTATTCCTGCTAGGAGGATAATTCCATGAACTTGAAACTGAATTTTGTTATTTTACCACGTCGTTTCATACGGATATCCGATATAATATTCCGCTTGTTTACACTTTATACGTTCCTTTCTCTTCTCAACCTCCCCTCTCTCTCCCAGAATTTCCAAGAGGCTGCAAAAAGGAAGATAAAAGAAATGAAAGAGAGTGGCGATGTTGATATGATCGTACGGACATCAGTACTGCTGGAGGAGGACTGTATGACGATATTTAAATCTTTCAACGGGAAAGCTCCCGAGTTCGTTGGGCACATACAGAATCTACTGGACGAGGTAATCCTTGTCCCCTGGGGCTCACTTAGAAGTATCTGGATCTAGAATGAAAACACCCAGGGTTAGGAATTCAATTCTCACCCTAACTAAATAAAATGATCAGGAGTTGAAGATAGTGCACGGTGAGAGTGAGATGAAACCCATTGTAAATAGTAACGGCGCTGTATCACTTCTCAACGACCTGGAGGGATCATTCTTTGCTCTGACTGTCAGGGAAATCCAGCAAATCATTCAGAAGTAAGAGATGTTTTTAAGAAGGAGTAAGATATGTTTTTATGAAGGAGTAAGAGATGTTTTTATGAAGGAGTACTTGGGGAATGCGGTCCATCATATTTTAAATTTACATCTCGGTGATGATTATGTAACCTACTTACTTCTCACAGTATTGACAAGTTAGCCATCAAGGTGGGAGATCAGTATGACTATCAGCGGTTAACACAAGAGGACCTACATAGGAAAACAAACCAGTTCCGGAACAGAGCTGCTAATACTTCAGAGGCTGAATGCCAACAGGTATAGTTTGAAATCGTTTACACATGGCTTGAAATAGGACTGAGTTTATTTTATCTATAACCATGACGACTCTCTTTCCAGTAACCATGACAACTCTTGTTCTCCCCAGTAACCATGACAACTCGTTCTCCCCAGTAACCATGACACCTCTCCTTCTCCCCAGTAACCATGACATCTCTCTCTTTCTCCCCAGTAACCATGACACCTCTCCTTCTCCCCAGTTTGAAGTGATGCGGACGAATTGCAACCAGACACTTCAGATGTTACACAATCAGATTCTAAAACTCTTATCAGACATAATGAGCCTACTTGAGGCTGGGAAACGGTACATCCAGGATGCTTTTGATTGCGTCGTTAAGGTAACCCCTAGTAGCTAGTAGCTAGTAGTACTGTTCTTATTGTTAGGGTTAATTATTGCTGTTCTGGTTGTGATTCCGAAAGGATTTCCCGACACTATATGCTGTCTCGCCCATGCAGTCAGCGAGATTTGACTTTCTCAGATGACCAACCCAAACTGTTTAGTTTATTCACACCGGCCCATATTTACTAATTCATTTACTAATCTACTAATTCATTTACTATTTATCAGGAGATAGATGAGTGGAAAGATAATCAGCGATATTGTATGATAAGTGGTAGACCCCCTGCCTCCCTGGATATCATTGAACGAAACACATCTACACTTATTGATATTCTCATTTCTAACTGTGGTTATTATATTCGATTGTGAGTTCCATCCTCTGCTGTCAAGAATAATATTCTTCCCGACCTCTATCAGTTTGACGCCAATTCAGTGCGCTCAAATCGCCAGACACTAGACAGTACTTTATCACTGATGCAGTATAAAACAAGAGTTCAACGTAAACCCTTCCCCAGGCAAGATCAAGTAAACGACAAGCCAGAGTTCAAGGCACGGTTACACACCTGGTATAATGAGCATACCACGCTAATTGGGACAATTATCTCAAAGTGTTTCATCGTAGATCAACAACCACCACAGGTATTTTGGTTGTTATGTATGTAGTATGTTCTAACCCTCCTTTACATTTGTGTTTCACGGGCGCGGCGAGCGAAACACAGTCTAGCTAGGCAATATTTTCGGGGGCTATATATTGGGAATATAGTTCTCTAGGAATCAATTGGTCTGGTCAGGGACAATTTCTGGTCTAGACCATATAATCAATTGGTCTGGTCTGGTCTAGTAATCAATTGGTTTGGTCTGGTCTAGCTTTTCTCGTATAATTTCCCACAATTAAAGATGCGAGTTCTAAAATTATTATAATCCACTTTAAAGTAGGTTTGTTCGAAAAATACTTTCACCGGGTTACGTTGCCCCGTTATGGTTTTATTGCTTACAAATTGCTCCCTGCAATCTCTTTTCTATCTCTCTCTCTCTCTCTCTCTCTCTCTCTCTCTCTCTCTCTCTCTCCTCTTCTATCTTTTTTCTCTTTCAGGTCATGAAGAAAGACACCCGATTTTCAGCTTCAGTGCGAATTATCGCCGGTGAAAGATGGGGATTAGCGCTGAAACAACCAACGGTAAGGAAAAGAGTAGTACATACTCTATAGAAGTTCTGTGGAAATTTACAAACTCGTCTTCATTTTTATAATTCATAGTGTTTAGATAATCGTTAGAATTTCCATCACAGCATCTGTTTTCAGATAAAAGTGTGCTTGATAAACGCGGACCAGGCTCATAGAGTCCTGTATGCTCTTAACAAGGCAAATGATATCTCACAAATACATCGGTGTGGAGAGGTTTCAAATGGTGAAAAGGTAGGCGATCAATTCACAGTGTGTCAACTGTCATCAAGAATCAACTCAATATCTGTGCTTATATTTCGAGTAATACAGTCGGACCCCGATTTATTTGGATGCTCGTATCGGGGAAAAGGGGTATTCCCGCTAAATCGGCCATCGGGGTTCGACTGAACCACAGAAATTAAATTAAAATACCGCTTTAGTTTAAATTTTGGATTTAATTGGTTTCCGTCTCGACTGCATTACTATGAGACACTACTAACTACATAATCTGGCGTTTAAAGAATAAAACTTATAAACTCAGTAACTTTTTAACTACTAAACCTCCTTATTCAACCTCTATTTGTAATTCTTACCCCCTCTCCCCATTCCAGCTCCTACTACCCCATCCTATTAATTCCCCCATTCCAGCCCCTACTCTCATCCTAATAATTCCCTCTCCCCCATTCCAGTCCCTACTACCCCCATCCCAATAGTAACAGTACTCTCTCCCAGATGATGGAGTATTCCTCCATGACGAAAACAGTCAGCCTCAATTTCAAGAATCTGGTATTACGGAAACTAAACAGAACTACAGATAGGAGGGCCTGTGAACTGGTGACTGAGGAAAAATTCGCTGTCTACTTCCAGTGTACGGTACGTATAAAATCAGAAACAATATAAATCTAACTATATTATCCAGAAAGTAGTTCCCCTCCTACTATCTTGCAACTCTTCTCATTCCCAATCCCATCTAATCCCCCCGTCCCCATCTAACCCCCACCTAATTGCCAGGTTGCCATGCCCTACAAGGATACCTACCAGCTGGGTGAAGTAGTAAAAACCCTCCACGCCATATCCCTACCTGTAACTGTCATTGTACACGGATCCCAATCCCCCGCTGCCGAGGCCACCATTTTCTGGGACAACTGTTTCGCTCCCCCCAACAGGGAGGCTTTTAACCATCCTGGAGCTCATCCGTGGGGCCAACTTAAGGTTTGGACTGGAGTTCTTTAACTTTTGTTATGATTTCTTTCTTTTGTAGAATATAATCCTCTCACATTCGGATCTCTCTAATTTAGAAAGGGCCACCCTGTATTTAGAGTCGTAATACAGGGTGGCCCATAAATGTTATGGCCCTTTCTAAATAGAATTCCCTCCCCCAGGATCGGATCAATGACTTGTTTCACAAGATGACAGAAAGGCCACTGAAACCGGAGGCTCTGGCCTACCTGGGTACCAAAGTTCTTAATGTAGATGATACCAAGGATATAGATAACCATCTCGGTGAGTTTGTGTGTTTGTTTGTTTGTTTGTTAAAGACGTCTTTGGAACACATCTGGGTGACTTGTAGACTTCTGGTCGTAATAATAAACTTGGAGTGATCGTAGCTTGGAGACGGGCTGTCCCACCCCCTCTGTGTCGACCCTCTTGTCAGTCGGGCTCCTCGTCAGCTGCACAGCCTTCAATATCTTACTGCAGCTAGAGTTACCTGAATTAATATCGGTAAATTAATGTGTCGCTAAACACCCCCACGTATCTTAGGCTATGATTAGCTGTCAAAAATAAAGACTAATTTGTAGATCAGCCTAAACTTTTGGAAACCTGGCGACAGTTTTGTATTCATTAGCTCTCTATCTCTCTCTCTCTCTCTCTCTCTATATATCTCTCTCTATCCCTCTCTCAACGGTCGAATATGTAGGGGGCAAGGCCGTAGTTTTAATAAACTAGCAGGCCGGTGTTGGCCTTCCTAGTTTACATACGGTTCCATAGAAGCCAATTGGATAGAACTTGTTGTTAGAGAGAGAAGGTCGAGGAAGGTAATAGATAGTTCTTCGGAATAAAATAAAGAAGAACCCCCCTCCCCTCACCCCTCTTTAACACGGTACATACTAACTATACCTACTAAATATAACACATTGGACATTGGTGGCCCACTTCTCGTCGAGAGCCCAAATCTTTGCACCGGGGTTGCCACATTTCCATCTCTTTACACAAAACGCTTCCAGTATACACACACGTTGAGCAAGCTGGTTAATATCACCAATGCATTTTCAGTAACGTGGCAAGCATTTGCAAAGGACACCTTGAAGAAACCGTCGGAGCGATCCTTTACCTTTTGGGACTGGATGTACAGCTGTATAGATCTGATCAAGAAACACTTTCTACCCATGTGGAAAGATGACCTGATTCTGGTAAGACTCCCTTCCCCCTCCCTCCAAGGCCGGGTCATAGTACCTCCTCCCGGGAGAGTTTCCCTCATGGGCCTCCGATGGTGTCGTCCACAGCCAATAACTTTGTGGCTGCGAGGGTTACAACTTCAAGATATAATTTAGGCCGTAGTCACTAAAACCTCACTTTCTTCCAGGGATTTATCTCAAAAGCAAGGACAGAGGCCCTGCTAAAGGCACCCACTACACAACCCAACAACTTTCTACTTAGATTCTCAGACTCAACACAAGGTAGGACATTGTGGGAGGGTCATATATTGTCCAGATAAGGGGCTGGTAAATCATTATTTCCACCTGTTGAGACTTAGTACATTCCAATCATTTTTTCGGTTTTCTTGGTTCATACATGATTTACCGGGGTTGTCTGAAAGGGGTCCTACTGTCTGAAATGTTTGAGTGATACTGATACCCGTCCGTGAATCGTGACTCTAGTAGTAGTAGTACAAACACTGGTAATGTCCCATTGTCGGTCGCGGGACTAGTTCTGCAGATTTCTCGCTTCCCAAGTTTAGCGTACGTGTTTCTGGAAACGGCGGTGTTTCTTTGTTTTCCAATACGTGTAATACTAATTGTATCTTTCTGTCTTGAACATGTACAAGTTCCATGGAACGATTGGAATTCCAATCTGTCTGCAAATCTCCCCCGGCAGGATAGAAAAAACACGTTTCATCTCTCACCCCACCCACGTCCCACCCCTGACTTAAAACCCCCTGACTTTCCAACCCTGACTCCCTTCTCTTCTCAGGAATGATATCAATATCCTACATCACGGCAGAAAACCAAATTAAAAACCTGATCTACACAGCAAAAGATCTCCAAAAACATGGCCTAGCTGGTAAGTTCAGTAGTAATCTATGACTAAGGGCTGTATGGCGGCGCCATACCCCATTTGGGTCACGGCGCCAGACAGACTAAGAGGGGTCAAAAGAGACGATGCTTTGATTTGTCTAACACCCTTCACACTTTCAGAGCGAATCCTAGATCCTCCAGTGTACAAGTTCCTCTATCCAAATATCGCCAAGGAGGTAAGTGTAACATCATTCTTATACCTGTGCTTGCTTCATCTTCTCATATTTCTCACTTTCCTAACTTCTATAGTCAACGATTTCGTTTCTCGATTCTGCGAGGGATTTCACCCCTTCCGCGTCACCTTTATATCCCTGTACCCCCTCAACCTAATTCTACCCCCACCCCTTCAGACGAAGTTCCAGAAGTACTACCGCCAAGTCCAGGAGGAAGTCCCGGGATACGAGAGAGACCTAATCAAAGCCCACGTCCAACTCGAACAGCAACAGTACGAAAGTCCCACCACACCTCAACATTACGATATGATTTCAAGTTCGGAATTTAATGATTCCTTCCTCATGGAGACAATGGACTATGACATGAGTAACCTCCTTCCGGCGTTCGATCAGCGGCCCAACTCTAACGGCGGGGGAGGCCCTGTTGTATCGCAGCAACAAGTTCAACAACCAATGCAACACCAACACCAGCAGCAACACCCGCAGCAGCAACAGAGGCCTCAACAGCAGGTAGTAGTGGGGGCCGCTGATCGAGCTGCCCGGGGGATGCACCACCGTCCACCAGGCCACAACCCCCGAAAACGATTAAATCCCCTTTCAGAAAGGAGTGTCTTACCCTAGACCAGTTTCTGAGTATGCCAGTACAACATCACGTGCAATACCCTCTCTTTACCACTAATACAACCCCCGCTACTGAGAGTATGATGGATATCGACATATTACTGTAAGATATTATGTCACGTACACGGAATCAATTTGCATGGGTGTAGTTGTACAATCTTGTACATTGTACAACCTGAATCTTGGAGAAATTACTACTTTTTCTAAGACATGATGATTGTCCCATGTTTGTGTGTTATGATTTGTGTTGAACTGATTAATGAATATGTTAGTGAAATATGTGTTGCTGATTATAATTGCCTGGCATTTGAATTGTGTGTGTGGTTGTGTGTGTAAGCTGGCTTCTTCAAGAGCTTATTTCAAACGACTATACCTAACTTTCAATTGTTTTTCAAAGTCCAAGGATTCGTAAAAAACTTCCGATTTTCTACAACACAATGTGCTAGGTGAAGTTGTTTGAAATTGGCTAAAGAAATGAATGTATATGGTGTGACTGTGAGACGAAAGTGAACTGTCTGGCAGCTGCAGCGCAAGACCCAATTTGATGCTCAAACAGTGCCCTCAGAAGCTGTCAGATCATTGGCCTGGCCCAATTCTCGCTTCTCGGAGCGCGCGAGATCGAGAACTGCATGTGGTCAGAGCATTGGCCTGACAGCTCAGAAGGGGTTGCGGCGCCAGACAGAAAGTGAATGATATAATCATGTCAGTCGATTGTTGGCACTTTTAATTTGGACAGTGAGATTGTTACTTTAACTAAAGAAAGAACAACCTTCTGTGCAGATTCAGAGCCAAATCTCCTAAAACTGAATATCAGAGAAATCCTAAATTCCTTGCATGTCATTGTTAGACATTGTCTTGTCATGAAAACTGTTAATCTGAGTCCGACCTCCTTAAATTAATTTAACAGATCTTTACATGTTAACATCTATTAATTCATGTGCTGATGATTGAGCTATGTTGGTCTTGAAGGGGTCATTCTTTGTTTTGCTGGCATGAACATTAAAATGTGTAGATTCCTCAGCCTACAATGACTGGCATTGAACATTACTGATGAATCCTCCATAATCTGAATGACCCCTTCTAAGATTTTACTATTTCTCTCTTCCAGTGAGACCTACTGCAGATGAGGCGACACAGCCAGGGATCAAAACACGTGTTCAAAATATATGAAGAGAGAGGGAGAAGGGAGAGCGAGAGAGGAAGGATTGAGAAGGTGACACCGATACTGTATCGTGAAAGAGAGTGAGATTGAGAAAGAGAAAGTGGACTGAAGATAATATGTTGGCCGTAGTGGAAAAATGAGACGAGATACATATATCAAATTGATTCTGGAATTTTATTGATATTAACGGGCCCCCGAGGGGAGATATGATATTATATAAATCACATTGAAGTTGCATGTTGTGGTCAGGAAATTCTGTGTGCGCAGGAAATTAAAAGGGTTAATAATTTATATACCATAGCTTTGTTTAGTCGATTTAACCCGATCAAGAATAAGGTCAGAGAAAGACTATTGGTCGACCAAATCAAGTCAGATATACACATGTTTTGTTGAGTAACAACAAACGTTTGTAGATTTGTTGGAGAGAGAGAACGGGAGAGAGTTTTTAAGTCTGCCACTGTGTGTGTGCTGTTATATAGGGTCAAATAAGACACAGATTGCGTTTCTGAGAATCAGTAGCAAGTACAACGCAATCAGAATGAACCATACCGATCAGATAACAAGCTCATTCCGATTGTTTTGGACTTGCCTTGAAAATCTAATTTTCAGAAAAGCCCTTGTCTCATTTGTACCTTGTGTACACAATCAGACAGTGTTTCTGTGCTCTCTTGTTATTCGTGTTATATGGCTCTTATGTTGGCTGTTTTTTGTTTTAAAAACGAAATATCTTTGTTTATGTTGCTACACACATGGTCGGGCTTGTTGAGTAAGGGGCTACTCAAGATGGGTGGGCGAGGGAACCTTCTCTTTTTGGCCACAATAGGGATCAGAGTTATAAATTCGTTTCACACGGTTCTCGTGCGCTCCGTGTGCAGAAAGAATTGAGAATAGAGTCAGGCCTGCTCTGACAGGGGATGTTTGGGTGACTCTCACTCTAACTTCACCCTTCAATAAAAGGATGCCTCAGCAAATGGGGGGAATAGGAATAATCAGTTTTTCTGTGGAAATTATAATAGATTTTACAAACTGTACAGTTCACAATTGAAAAGAGGTCATTCCAGAGGTCATGTCTATGCCAGGCTACCATTCGTGGTCAGGAAATATAGAATTAATAATGTCTGTCAGAAAATCAAAAAAGTCACACACACACTTCGAATATATCCGTATCAGGGGAAGCAAATACTTGTTCTTTCTTCTTCCCCCAATTCTGTATTTGGTTACGAAATAACCCCTGGTATGGGAATCCTCGTTACCAAATTCTGTATAGCACGGCTCTCAAACAAATACAAGAGTCTGTACTGCAGCCCCCTTGTTTTACAAGTCTATATGCCACCCTCTGATTACTATCTAGGAGCATTTCCAAACCGCAATTGCCACGCTTCCACCGAAAAACATGTAAAGAAGGTTTTTAGTTTCGTATGTGATCTCAAACCCGAATCCTTCTCCCACCACAACGTGCCAGCTACTCCCAAACTTCTTATCCATGTTTTCTTTGATCATCTTGGAAGCTGCCTGAAAATCAGAGGGAGAGATAGTGTGTAGTAATTATGAATTATGGGTTTATGGAGATCATGACTGTAGGCTTCTTTTTACCTCGTTACTGGAAGCAAACTTCTCGCAGGCTGTCACACACAACTCCATCGCCTCAGTTCGCATCTCCTCAGCCATATCAGAGTGCTGAAAATGGAAAAACAGTTTTGAATTGTGTCAGCACACACCGGAGTTAAAATTAAAATTAAAATTTTGATTTTAACGTTTTTTAACGATTTTAGGTTCTGCAACGCTTGTCAGCGCGCATTTACAAACAGCAACTGTCGGGTTCGTGCACGCAGTGCTGAAACGATGCGCGGGTTTGCTTTCTATAGCAAGTTTGGCGAGCGCATAGCAACGTTCATAGCAACGCGGTAGACCTTATCAAACTTTGGGTAACGACTTCTGCATCTGGCACATTTCAAGTTCAAGTTCAAGTTCAAATAAATTACACATAATAGTCAATACAACATACAGTGCAGAAATTCCCATCTCGTGGGTCCTCCTGAGTAACAACAAACGTTTGTAGATTTGTTGGAGAGAGAGAACGGGAGAGAGTTTTTAAGTCTGCCACTGTGTGTGTGTGCTGTTATATAGGGTCAAATAAGACACAGATTGCGTTTCTGAGAATCAGTAGCAAGTACAACGCAATCAGAATGAACCATACCGATCAGATAACAAGCTCATTCCGATTGTTTTGGACTTGCCTTGAAAATCTAATTTTCAGAAAAGCCCTTGTCTCATTTGTACCTTGTGTACACAATCAGACAGTGTTTCTGTGCTCTCTTGTTATTCGTGTTATATGGCTCTTATGTTGGCTGTTTTTTGTTTTAAAAACGAAATATCTTTGTTTATGTTGCTACACACATGGTCGGGCTTGTTGAGTAAGGGGCTACTCAAGATGGGTGGGCGAGGGAACCTTCTCTTTTTGGCCACAATAGGGATCAGAGTTATAAATTCGTTTCACACGGTTCTCGTGCGCTCCGTGTGCAGAAAGAATTGAGAATAGAGTCAGGCCTGCTCTGACAGGGGATGTTTGGGTGACTCTCACTCTAACTTCACCCTTCAATAAAAGGATGCCTCAGCAAATGGGGGGAATAGGAATAATCAGTTTTTCTGTGGAAATTATAATAGATTTTACAAACTGTACAGTTCCCCCTTGAAAAGAGGTCATTCCAGAGGTCATGTCTATGCCAGGCTACCATTCGTGGTCAGGAAATATAGAATTAATAATGTCTGTCAGAAAATCAAAAAAGTCACACACACACTTCGAATATATCCGTATCAGGGGAAGCAAATACTTGTTCTTTCTTCTTCCCCCAATTCTGTATTTGGTTACGAAATAACCCCTGGTATGGGAATCCTCGTTACCAAATTCTGTATAGCACGGCTCTCAAACAAATACAAGAGTCTGTACTGCAGCCCCCTTGTTTTACAAGTCTATATGCCACCCTCTGATTACTATCTAGGAGCATTTCCAAACCGCAATTGCCACGCTTCCACCGAAAAACATGTAAAGAAGGTTTTTAGTTTCGTATGTGATCTCAAACCCGAATCCTTCTCCCACCACAACGTGCCAGCTACTCCCAAACTTCTTATCCATGTTTTCTTTGATCATCTTGGAAGCTGCCTGAAAATCAGATGGAGAGATAGTGTGTAGTAATTATGAATTATGGGTTTATGGAGATCATGACTGTAGGCTTCTTTTTACCTCGTTACTGGAAGCAAACTTCTCGCAGGCTGTCACACACAACTCCATCGCCTCAGTTCGCATCTCCTCAGCCATATCAGAGTGCTGAAAATGGAAAAAAAGTTTTGAATTGTGTCTTGTGAAGTCCTTTCTTAGGTTCTGCAACGCTTGTCAGCGCGCATTTACAAACAGCAACTGTCGGGTTCGTGCACGCAGTGCTGAAACGATGCGCGGGTTTGCTTTCTATAGCAAGTTTGGCGAGCGCATAGCAACGTTCATAGCAACGCGGTAGACCTTATCAAACTTTGGGTAACGACTTCTGCATCTGGCACATTTCAAGGATCGGAGAAAAAACTTACCCTTATGAGAGGAAAACTGTGCAATCTCCTGTGATCATTCTTGTCACCGACATCTTTCTTTTCCTCATCACCCATCCTTGCTAAAAAAGGTGTTAAATTTAAAAACCAAATAATTCAGACCAAACCGAATTCAATAAACCAAACCAAGCTGTTTTATACTTTTTTAAACAGTAGACTACCAGATACATATTTCAAGCAAGCAATAACACTCATTTAAAACTGAGTTCTTAAAATACAGCTCCTGCTGCAGTAAGAACTGTGTGTACCGCTTAGTATATAATATGACAAGCACGTTGCACAAGCTAGATTGCATGGCAGAGCCACACACGAACAGCACTGTATAGATTAAACTGATCTTTCACACATTCCTCTCTCTGACAGTAGTATCTGGGTACTGTTACCAAGTAGGCTAGGAAATTACTACCTGGGGCCAATTTTGGAACATGTTATGTGTCCCAATAGGGTTCACCAAAACAAGAATAAATGCATTATGTTTCATAATGCTATGTTTCCCCGCCAAAATCAAATGACATATCCTAATCCATTAGAAAGGGTGAATCACATATCCTAATCCATTAGAAAGCGTGAATCAAATGACATATCCTAATCCATTAGAAAGGGTGAATCACATATCCTAATCCATTAGAAAGCGTGAATCAAATGACATATCCTAATCCATTAGAAAGGGTGAATCACATATCCTAATCCATTAGAAAGCGTGAATCAAATGACATATCCTAATCCATTAGAAAGGGTGAATCACATATCCTAATCCATTAGAAAGCGTGAATCAAATGACATATCCTAATCCATTAGAAAGGGTGAATCACATATCCTAATCCATTAGAAAGCGTGAATCAAATGACATATCCTAATCCATTAGAAAGGGTGAATCACATATCCTAATCCATTAGAAAGCGTGAATCAAATGACATATCCTAATCCATTAGAAAGGGTGAATCACATATCCTAATCCATTAGAAAGCGTGAATCAAATGACATATCCTAATCCATTAGAAAGGGTGAATCACATATCCTAATCCATTAGAAAGCGTGAATCAAATGACATATCCTAATCCATTAGAAAGGGTGAATCACATATCCTAATCCATTAGAAAGCGTGAATCAAATGACATATCCTAATCCATTAGAAAGGGTGAATCACATATCCTAATCCATTAGAAAGCGTGAATCAAATGACATATCCTAATCCATTAGAAAGGGTGAATCACATATCCTAATCCATTAGAAAGCGTGAATCAAATGACATATCCTAATCCATTAGAAAGGGTGAATCACATATCCTAATCCATTAGAAAGCGTGAATCAAATGACATATCCTAATCCATTAGAAAGGGTGAATCACATATCCTAATCCATTAGAAAGCGTGAATCAAATGACATATCCTAATCCATTAGAAAGGGTGAATCACATATCCTAATCCATTAGAAAGCGTGAATCAAATGACATATCCTAATCCATTAGAAAGGGTGAATCACATATCCTAATCCATTAGAAAGCGTGAATCAAATGACATATCCTAATCCATTAGAAAGGGTGAATCACATATCCTAATCCATTAGAAAGCGTGAATCAAATGACATATCCTAATCCATTAGAAAGGGTGAATCACATATCCTAATCCATTAGAAAGCGTGAATCAAATGACATATCCTAATCCATTAGAAAGGGTGAATCACATATCCTAATCCATTAGAAAGCGTGAATCAAATGACATATCCTAATCCATTAGAAAGGGTGAATCACATATCCTAATCCATTAGAAAGCGTGAATCAAATGACATATCCTAATCCATTAGAAAGGGTGAATCACATATCCTAATCCATTAGAAAGCGTGAATCAAATGACATATCCTAATCCATTAGAAAGGGTGAATCACATATCCTAATCCATTAGAAAGCGTGAATCAAATGACATATCCTAATCCATTAGAAAGGGTGAATCACATATCCTAATCCATTAGAAAGCGTGAATCAAATGACATATCCTAATCCATTAGAAAGGGTGAATCACATATCCTAATCCATTAGAAAGCGTGAATCAAATGACATATCCTAATCCATTAGAAAGGGTGAATCACATATCCTAATCCATTAGAAAGCGTGAATCAAATGACATATCCTAATCCATTAGAAAGGGTGAATCACATATCCTAATCCATTAGAAAGCGTGAATCAAATGACATATCCTAATCCATTAGAAAGGGTGAATCACATATCCTAATCCATTAGAAAGCGTGAATCAAATGACATATCCTAATCCATTAGAAAGGGTGAATCACATATCCTAATCCATTAGAAAGCGTGAATCAAATGACATATCCTAATCCATTAGAAAGGGTGAATCACATATCCTAATCCATTAGAAAGCGTGAATCAAATGACATATCCTAATCCATTAGAAAGGGTGAATCACATATCCTAATCCATTAGAAAGCGTGAATCAAATGACATATCCTAATCCATTAGAAAGGGTGAATCACATATCCTAATCCATTAGAAAGCGTGAATCAAATGACATATCCTAATCCATTAGAAAGGGTGAATCACATATCCTAATCCATTAGAAAGCGTGAATCAAATGACATATCCTAATCCATTAGAAAGGGTGAATCACATATCCTAATCCATTAGAAAGCGTGAATCAAATGACATATCCTAATCCATTAGAAAGGGTGAATCACATATCCTAATCCATTAGAAAGCGTGAATCAAATGACATATCCTAATCCATTAGAAAGGGTGAATCACATATCCTAATCCATTAGAAAGCGTGGGGTGAATCACATATCCTAATCCATTAGAAAGGGTGAATCGCATATCCTATTTCCTAATCCATTAGAAAGGGTGAATCACATACCCCAATCCATTAGAAAGGGTAAATGACATATCCTAATCCATTAGAAAGGGTGAATCACATATCCTAATCCATTAGAAAGCGTGAATCAAATGACATATCCTAATCCATTAGAAAGGGTGAATCACATATCCTAATCCATTAGAAAGCGTAAGGTGAATCACATATCCTAATCCATTAGAAAGGGTGAATCACATATCCTGATCCATTAGAAAGGGCCGTGAATCACATTTCCTAATCCATTAGAAAAGGTGAATCACATATCCTAATCCATTAGAAAGGGTGAATCACATATCCTAATCCATTAGAAAATAGAAAGGGTGAATCACATATCCTAATCCATTAGAAAATAGAAAGGGTGAATCACATATCCTAATCCATTAGAAAATAGAAAGGGTGAATCACATATCCTAATCCATTAGAAAATAGAAAGGGTGAATCACATATCCTAATCCATTAGAAAATAGAAAGGGTGAATCACATATCCTAATCCATTAGAAAAGGTGAAACACATATCCTTATCCATCAGAAAGGGTGAATCGCATATCCTAATCCATTAGAAAAGGTGAATCTCATTTCCTCCACATTTCATTTTTTCGGGCCTCCATATGGGGCGAAGTTAGTCAGGTCAAGTTATTTATTTGTCTCGATAGTAACTGTACCAAATTTTAGGACTCCACGATATTTTGAACTATGGTCGACTTGGGAGGGATTTTATTGCCCCACACGGTATGTTCCTTGATGGGGAGAGATGTAGCCCATATGGACGACCCTTGACGTGTTGGCGGAAACGCTGTTCCGGAAACGACGGTGCGTCGGTTCCTCTTAAGTCTTAGTCTGACAATTTCTTCAGCCATGGTCTGGCTCAGCCGTTTGGTGGTCAACATCGTGGATTTCGTCAGACACCAGCTTCAGTAAATGCAAACTTTCTGGATCAAATAGTGTTTTGTCGGTTGTCCTTTAATGATTTTGGAGAGACCACGTCATCGGCGTCGTCTAGACCACATGGCACATAAAATTCAAGTGCTTCTCGACAGGAAGTTTCTAATTGTTTCAGGGGCTGAAAGAGTTGAGCGATGCCCTTAGTAGTTCTCATAATGATTGAACAACCACTGTTTAGAGAGTCCAAAGAGGATGTCAGAGGATCATTTTTAAAAAGAAAAACAAAAACCGGCCCAAAAAACTTATTAAAAAATTGAAAATATTGTGCGCGAAGTCGCTCATTTTACAACGCGCAAATGTCAAAACGCGCCGCGCAACTGCGCGCGCGAAATCCCGTCAAATGAAATTTCTCAAATAAAAAACTTTTCAGAAAAAGTTCGTTCTTTTTAATTTTTTTTCCGAATTTTGATCCATTTTACTATTTTATCCGATGCCAAATTAATCCACCGAACCCAATATATTAAGTAGAGTAAAGTGTAAAATAAAGCTTATGAAAACAATCTTATGAGTTATCCGGTGGTAACTTTGTTGGGTAAAAACTAAACGCCTGTCGCGGGTCGCCACTCGCCACAGCCCACAAATCCCATCACCGGAGTCTACGGAGTGTAGAAACACACGATTTTTGCACTTTTTGGCAAGTTTTCCTATTTTCTTTTCTTCTCTCGTCAAAAAGTGGGTCCTGGACCCACTGGACTCAGGCTTTCTTCGCCTCTGGCTGACACTGCCAAATACTCTGCTCTAACACATTGAAAAATTGTGAACTAGATCGGTAGATTAAAATTTTTAGGTATCATATCCACCTATAACACAGATTCACCTAATTTTAGCATGTTCCCAGCTCTAATACTGTGTTTCCTAATTTTACATGCCCGTGGTGACTACCTTCCTCACTCTGCAGTCCCCCTTGAACCTGCCACACTCGGTGAGACAGCCGAACTCCGGTGCTCTAAGATTGTCCACCGGTTTCAATATGACTACGGTGAGACGGCAGATTGTGTGCCGAGCGAGATGAACAATTGCAGATATCGGTGGTCCAAGGATGGAGTACCAATTGATGATGCCGCGACTACCCGATATAAAATAAAGAACTTTTATTCGTACGAGTACTGTGCAGTTACCCCTAATTCGGAAGTCATGGCGGCCAAGCTCGGTCTTGTATCCTCCCCGCAAAATACTGGAAACCAGAATGAGGATCGATATGCTATGAGTTGCTACAACACCGTTCTCACCATTACCGGCGTGAGAACAGAAGATCTCGGGGTTTACAACTGCTCTCTGAGCAACCCTGGTGATCAAAAAGATCGATATGCTCCGGATGATTATTGGACGCAGAACATTACACTTTACGACAGGAATGATTTATCTGTAAAGTATCCTAAAGCGATCGAGTACTACGAGACTATTACACCGTGGAACGGTGACAGATACGTCGTCATTCAGTGTGTTACAACGGGTGCCCCCGTCATTTGGAAGGCCCGGGTCCCTGATTCTAGTTGCCAGAGCTGGCAGACAGACAAATCTGATCCTTGTGAAGAGAGAACCTGGTTCGACTTGGACGACCTCAAAAAGAGAGACATGTATCTGTGCTTTGATTACAACTACGTCTCCTCAGCCCACCCCACTGACCTGTACGGAGAATCAATTATAATGGTGTCTGATATTAGTTGTTCGTACTCCCAAAGTGTGATTGTGTATTGCATGGAGGATGAAAAGGATTACAAACCGAGCAGCTGGGGAAATGGAACTGGCACCAGTATTGAGAAGTATTCGGGGAGTTACAATGATTGGGGTGACTGGTACTGGAGGAGGACTGACCGCATCACAATAGCGATAATCTGTGTCCCAGTATTTTTGGCGTGTGCCTTTATCGCTGCTCTAATTGTGATTTCGATCCGGGGCAAATGTTGTCAGCCCTCACAACAGAGAGTCATATTCTCACCAGTCACCACCTTCCAACCACTAGCCACACAATATAACCAGGTTCACGGTTCAGTTATGGTGCAGCAGCCTCCCCCACAGCAGGTGGTGAGACCGATGGCATGGCCCAACCAGCCAGCTGCTGTCGGGATCCCTCCCTATCAGCCACCCGCCACCATTGACGCACAATTCTGCCCGAGTTAGAGAGAGACTTCTTCTTCTTCTTGGAGTTCCTTTCCCAGGCCTGGAGGTTAGAGAGACTGCACTAGCTCACTTTTTGAGTGTCAGTAAGCGGAGTAATAAAATGACTGAAAACGAAACAGTGTGTGCAACTAGAGTATAGACACTTTGAGCGAGCTGAGCTTGCCTTATAGCACACCCACAACTGAAATGTGATCCTCCCCGCAAAATACTGGAAACCAGAATGAGGATCGATATGCTATGAGTTGCTACAACACCGTTCTCACCATTACCGGCGTGAGAACAGAAGATCTCGGGGTTTACAACTGCTCTCTGAGCAACCCTGGTGATCAAAAAGATCGATATGCTCCGGATGATTATTGGACGCAGAACATTACACTTTACGACAGGAATGATTTATCTGTAAAGTATCCTAAAGCGATCGAGTACTACGAGACTATTACACCGTGGAACGGTGACAGATACGTCGTCATTCAGTGTGTTACAACGGGTGCCCCCGTCATTTGGAAGGCCCGGGTCCCTGATTCTAGTTGCCAGAGCTGGCAGACAGACAAATCTGATCCTTGTGAAGAGAGAACCTGGTTCGACTTGGACGACCTCAAAAAGAGAGACATGTATCTGTGCTTTGATTACAACTACGTCTCCTCAGCCCACCCCACTGACCTGTACGGAGAATCAATTATAATGGTGTCTGATATTAGTTGTTCGTACTCCCAAAGTGTGATTGTGTATTGCATGGAGGATGAAAAGGATTACAAACCGAGCAGCTGGGGAAATGGAACTGGCACCAGTATTGAGAAGTATTCGGGGAGTTACAATGATTGGGGTGACTGGTACTGGAGGAGGACTGACCGCATCACAATAGCGATAATCTGTGTCCCAGTATTTTTGGCGTGTGCCTTTATCGCTGCTCTAATTGTGATTTCGATCCGGGGCAAATGTTGTCAGCCCTCACAACAGAGAGTCATATTCTCACCAGTCACCACCTTCCAACCACTAGCCACACAATATAACCAGGTTCACGGTTCAGTTATGGTGCAGCAGCCTCCCCCACAGCAGGTGGTGAGACCGATGGCATGGCCCAACCAGCCAGCTGCTGTCGGGATCCCTCCCTATCAGCCACCCGCCACCATTGACGCACAATTCTGCCCGAGTTAGAGAGAGACTTCTTCTTCTTCTTGGAGTTCCTTTCCCAGGCCTGGAGGTTAGAGAGACTGCACTAGCTCACTTTTTGAGTGTCAGTAAGCGGAGTAATAAAATGACTGAAAACGAAACAGTGTGTGAAGTAGATACTTTGAGCGAGCTGAGCTTGCCTTATAGCACACCCACAACTGAAATGTGTGTAGTTTTCAAAAGAACTCATATTTTCGCAGATTATAATATTGTTATCAGTGTTATTATTTAGTTATTACCTAGCGTAGAAGTTCAAGTTATATTATGTTTAGCGTAGGCCGTATTATAATGTTTGAGTGTTTTTATGTATTTCAAAGTTTTCAGAAGAATATATCATGTGTGTATTTCCATATTACTGTTGGGATCGGAGCAAAATGCGACAGTTTTTCTGATTCTCAACTATACCCAACCCCTCTCCCCCATTCTCCCATAGATGAGTGACAGCAGGTCTATAACATTCTTTACCCCTCTCTTTCTCTAGGTCATCAACATGTCAGTATTGCCACACTTCCTAACCCTACATCTCCTAATTCCCCACATCCTATCGCTGTTACCACACCACTCTATCCTCATGGAACCGGCCGTCCTCGGTTCGACAGCCCACCTCCGATGTTCCAAACTCATTCAAAGGATGTATGGAGATGCGATCGAGGTAGCACAATGTTTCCCTGATAAGACACACAATAACTGTACCTATTGGTGGTCTAGGGAGGGAGAGGTAATTGAACCAGGAGTGGCAGGATCACGGTTCTCGGTAACAAACTTTTACACATACGGGTACTGTGCGATCACACCCGGCTCTGAGGACATGGCACAAAGGATGGGACTGGGTAACGTGTCAACAGAGTTAGATTACAGTCACTACTCGGACTTGTGTTACAACACAATGTTAACGATTGTAAATGTTACAGAAAGTGATCTGGGTGTGTATAATTGTACTCTGAGTGATACTGAGAAGGGTATGCAAGATATCTGGCCGGATGATAAAATGAGTGAGAATATAACGTTGTATGATGTTGCTGACGAAACTGTGGTTTATCCCAAAGAGGTCACATACTTCCAATCAGTTCGTCCCTCTACTGCCTACACCTTTGTTCAGTGTGTAACAACCGGGTCAGCTGAAGTGACATGGAAAGTACGATTTGTAACAAGCTCATGTCCCTACTCCCATCGCAATAAAGTGGATCCCTGTGAGTCCGGATCATGGATGTCACTAGATGAGCTGAAACAACAAGATGTGTTTATGTGTTTCAACTATTCCTACCAGACCATCAGTCACCCCTCCCAACTGTATAGCGAGTCTATAATCAAACTATCTGATATCAGTTGTCCTCAGGATTCCTCTCTAATTCTCTACTGTCTGGAAGATGACACCACGTTCAAGACGACATCTTGGGAGAACTCCAGTTCGATAGAGATTTTTCACAGTGGGCCTGTCTTAGATGACTCATCTTGGATTTGGTACAGCAATTGGTACGATTCTGTCCGTATGGTTGGGAACATATAACGGTAACACCAACAAAGAGGACATCCCGACCACACGTTTGTCGCTGCTACTATTGTGGCTCTAGTAAGGGGTGGTGTGTGCTGCTGTGGTAATCGTTATGATCAGATACAATTTGTTCAACAACAGACAACACCATTTGAGGAACGGTCACCAGTAGCATAGACTGAATGGGGTTATCTCTTGTTTTGATCAGATTGGTACGACAGATATAGACTGGCTAGGAAAGTTTTGTTGATACTTCAGAAATATTCTTTATACTGTTGAGTGTTGTTGTACTGTTTTGCTAGATTTATTTAGAAGTTAGATTTGTAATGTTTGAAGATTTGATATTTCCCCGTTTTTAGTTTATATACTCCTTTTTACATTGCGCAATCACAATATCCATGAGTTTTACTACTCCTCTACACCTCAGCTGTAAGGAATGATTCGGTATTGTGCAAGACAGATTGCCACCACTGTTTCTCGATCAGTGGCTGTTGGAGCAGGTATGTAGTAACACTGATAATAAAACTGATAATATTAATACCACTAATAGGCAAGCACATGACTTTTGTAAACATGATGCATTTTTAATACGCCATATTATTTAGAAACGTGAGACCCTCATTTTATCCATCCTTCCATCCTACCTTTAAAACACCCCCAGGTGTCCAAAGTCCCGTTGCAATCCAGAAGAGGACCCTTAGCTCCATCCAGACCATCAATGTACCTTCAGGGGTCGACCTGCCCGGGGAAATATGGGAATCAACCATTGATTGGGACATGCAATGGTAAGGAGTTTTTCCCAGAGATATTATAGATCTGTTTATCGCCTTACTATAGTTTAGAACGAGAAAGTGACTGGGTTGTAGTTAGAATACAGACAATGTTCATGGCCAATTTATTTCATTGTTTCCACTAGGTTTGATGGACGAGATAAGATTCACGTGAAAGTGGCAGCAAAACCTGGTGATACCGTGTGGAGAGGTGTTGGATTCTACTCCAAAGGTAAGAGAGTGAAATGGAAGCTAAATGAATAGAAAGAGAGAGTGATGTGAGAATAAAATGGAAGCTAACTTCTAAACTCCCACCGGGTCGGGGGTTGGGCAAACCCCTCTGAATAGGGTGCTACTTGTACATCACTGTGTTCAGCAATTCTTGAGAGGGAGAAAGAGAGACACGTTCTGAAATATGATGACATCACCATGATAACACTGGAATGAAAAGATAAAAGTTTCATTACGTTTGAGTCCAGTGGCAGTTGCACTGTGTTAGGATTGAGACTACCACTGCCATATTTGGAGCTTGGTGACCTCATTTAGTTCTCTAGGCTCTAACTTCACGCCTATTTGTTCCAGGTTCCTAGCGATAAAACTACCAATTTAATTAATTAGAACGATCTATTGCACCACCCATAACATACTACAATCCCTAATATTAGAAAAGTCTGAACCAAATCACCACTACCTATTACCCCCCCCCTCCACCCCTTAACATGATCAAAACCCTGAACCGGTCAGGACGTAACTCTAACCCTCCCAGAGGGTTACTGGATGGGTCAGTTGCGGTTTGTACTCCGGGACTCCCCTCTCTTCGGACGACAAACCGACGTGACCTATCCTTTGGACCCCGTAGAGATTGCCACCTCTCTTCCCGAACCTGATGCTAGTGGTACGACGTTTTAATCCCCGTAATTTTGTTATTATCGCCCTCTCTATCCATCTCTCTCTCCCTCACCCTCTCAATCTCTCCATTTACCTCTCTCTGTGTCTCTCTTGCACAGTTTTTCTCCCTTTACGTTCATTTTACGTGCGATCTCGCACCTTTACCACGCTGAGTCGCTGAGAATAATTCTTTTTTGAACTGCGTCAAGACAATAAGACTCAACCTACGACGTCAGTAGCAGGTGGCCACGTACCCTCTTTTTTCCGGAGAAAGTGTTAGAAATAATACAAATCTGAGATCCAACGTTACTGGAGAGTTATCCAACGTTACTGGAGAGACGAGTGTGGAAGAAAGGAGGGTCCAACGTCGACTTTTACAGCGGATTTCACTGGTTCTGTACTAGACGTGTACTGCAATGGAACTCTCATTGGCACTCGGCAACACATGTCCCTACAGGATCGGAATGTAGGGAGGGTGTGGTTTGCCGACCTTGAACAGGTCAAGGGCTCCTACCTTATTGAGGTAAGGAGGAGCTAGTACTAGGTCACCACATCTCCAAATTGAACCACCTTGCCAGCGAAGTGATTTTAGTAAATTCTTGTACATGATTTCAGGGACCGCACACGGACGGGGAGGGTTTTGAATACTACAAAGATCAACCAATCTTCCAGCATGTAAAAGACTTTGCCAAACTTTTTAAGGAAGTTACCGACATTCATCGGGCAGGAAAAATCGAGGATCATGTGAGTAAACAGTGATGAGACTCGGTAGATATTTGGCCATGAAATTGATCAATGGTGTAAGTCGGTTGTAATTTGTATCAAAAACCACTAAAGTTAAAAAAGTAAAGTTTAAATACACTTGAAATCTATTCTTTTATCTTGAGTGGTTTTTAATGGCTCGGGAGAACAATAAGCTCTCCTCCTTCTAGCACTTTTTTGTGAAATGAACATGAATGGTGCTTGCTTTTAAAAGAAAAACTGTCTTATCTTTTTCAAAACATTATAAGACAAAAAACAGCAATTGAATACAAATAAAAACGACTAACAGAAAAATTTAACTCATTTCAGGGTTGGAGGTCAGCGTAAACAAAAGACATTGTGATATTGGCTGCACTGGATAGGAAAGGACCCCGTAGAGATTGCCACCTCTCTTCCCGAACCTGATGCTAGTGGTACGACGTTTTAATCCCCGTAATTTTGTTATTATCGCCCTCTCTATCCATCTCTCTCTCCCTCACCCTCTCAATCTCTCCATCTACCTCTCTCTGTGTCTCTCTTGCACAGTTTTTCTCCCTTTACGTTCATTTTACGTGCGATCTCGCACCTTTACCACGCTGAGTCGCTGAGAATAATTCTTTTTTGAACTGCGTCAAGACAATAAGACTCAACCTACGACGTCAGTAGCAGGTGGCCACGTACCCTCTTTTTTCCCCTCTTTCACAATCTTTATTATGTTTAGACTCTAGGTTGCAATGACCTCTGTTTAGGTTGCAATGACCTCTCTGCTCACACCTTCTTTCCTCCCAGGTTGCAGGACTTTTACAGCGGATTTCACTGGTTCTGTACTAGACGTGTACTGCAATGGAACTCTCATTGGCACTCGGCAACACATGTCCCTACAGGATCGGAATGTAGGGAGGGTGTGGTTTGCCGACCTTGAACAGGTCAAGGGCTCCTACCTTATTGAGGTAAGGAGGAGCTAGTACTAGGTCACCACATCTCCAAATTGAACCACCTTGCCAGCGAAGTGATTTTAGTAAATTCTTGTACATGATTTCAGGGACCGCACACGGACGGGGAGGGTTTTGAATACTACAAAGATCAACCAATCTTCCAGCATGTAAAAGACTTTGCCAAACTTTTTAAGGAAGTTACCGACATTCATCGGGCAGGAAAAATCGAGGATCATGTGAGTAAACAGTGATGAGACTCGGTAGATATTTGGCCATGAAATTGATCAATGGTGTAAGTCGGTTGTAATTTGTATCAAAAACCACTAAAGTTAAAAAAGTAAAGTTTAAATACACTTGAAATCTATTCTTTTATCTTGAGTGGTTTTTAATGGCTCGGGAGAACAATAAGCTCTCCTCCTTCTAGCACTTTTTTGTGAAATGAACATGAATGGTGCTTGCTTTTAAAAGAAAAACTGTCTTATCTTTTTCAAAACATTATAAGACAAAAAACAGCAATTGAATACAAATAAAAACGACTAACAGAAAAATTTAACTCATTTCAGGGTTGGAGGTCAGCGTAAACAAAAGACATTGTGATATTAGCAAGTCAACGATCGAGAAAGACGCGAATTTTGTATTTAAATGCGTATAACTTATTTCTGTTTGAAATCACTCTGGACAGTATCTCTACACACTCTCCTCTATCCCCCTCTCCTCACCCCCTTGTGACCCCTTCGCCACCACACTACTACAACTCCTATTCTCGCTTATCACCCCTAATGTCACTACATCACGACCCCGGTCCCCTTCAGTCACCATGTCCCTATTCCTATCACTCATTCCCTCCGGCATCCTATCAACCTTTCTTGACACCGTTACCGAGTAGTACTGCAGTTTCTTGCTAACAAACTTCCGGAACCCTCGGTTTACCGCAGTGTATAATAAAGGGTTACCCCATGACCCGACACTGATCGCAATGGGATGGAGTTTCTCAAACCAGGCCGGTGTCCTTACGTCCGAGAAGGGCCATGCGTCCACAAAATAGACAATGAGCGTTGGCAGCCAGCTTGCTAGATACATGGTGGATACAAGAGAAGTTGTTAGGAGTGCCTTATGTTGAACACATCTCTTCGGTTTGTTGTTCATCCCACCACCGCTGCGTGGCTCCTTGACACTCCCCACACTGGGCCCAGTACTTTGATCAGTGAATACTGCTACTTGGGCAGCTGCAGCAGCAGCTCGATTCTTTCGTTTGTTCACCATGCCCCTCACCATACACCACATGGCGGTGTTGGTAAACAGGATCACCCCGGTGTTCAGTGCTGAGAGACACATAAAGATAAAGTGGGTGTAGTTTGTAGAGCGGTGGAAAGTGTACACGCATTGGTTTGTTACTGGGTTCAATATGATGGGGACTTTGGTAAAGAATGCGTAGAATCCCCAGATTAACACTCCTTGGACCCAAAGGGAGACTGACATGGCACGGGGTTGGTTGATGTTTGCTCGGTGCGGCCATTTACACCTGATGTACCTGTAAAAGTGGAAAATGGGAGTTAGATCACTTAAAAGCATACACACACAATTAATACATTTTTAACTCATCGATTATGCAAATAGACAGCTGATATACATACAGCTTATTTTATACATAATACAACTCACCTGTGAATTGATACAAGCATGACAAAGAGCATGTTTGAGGAACATGGAATCATGAAGCCATACCCAACAAAGTAACACCCCGCCACACCAAACGCCCACCGACCCATAGAGTGGGTGACAATCATTGGCAGATCAAAAATAATGATAAACAAGAAGTCTGCAATGGCCAGATTTTGAACAAGAGCTATGGTGATTCGGTCCAGGTTTAGGGTACCATACTGGTGACTCGCGAGGATCACCAGACCGTTTCCAATGAGTCCCACCAGAGTCCCAACCAAGAGGATGGAGAGCGTTACAGACCTCTCGGCGATGGAGACGGTAGCGTTGTAGTGGTAGGCACTACACCCAACCTGCACTTGGAGAGAGGGGTCCTCCTCAGCGTCAAGCAACACTGAACAATTCATCCTACAAAGATATTAGATGTGAGAGGGAGGGTGTGTACTCCTGAATAAGATAAGATATTACCTCCCCTCCCCCTATCCATAAGAGGTCTAATCAACGCGGCCCCCTCTACGCGTTGCATCGGCCCTCCTCTACAGGGAACATATCTTGAAAGGGTTCTAGTTCATGTTGTTAACTGACATCTACGTCTACTCGATCTCAACTATGTTTCTTATCAAATTTATATTTATACTGTGCTGTGTGCTCCAGTCGTTGGTATGCAGAGGGTATATTATAGGGTGTGACAAACACCCCATCATTTTTTTCAAATTTATCAAATCACTCCAAATAGCATTTTAGAATTGTGCTCCAGTAGGGGCAACGCCATGGCCTACTGCAAAGGGTAGTTCTTTTTCTACAACAATTGACAGTAGATGCATCATGTAGATGAGAGAGTTGAGACGAAGAATAAAACAAATTGTGTTCCAGTCGTGGGCCTGCAGAGTGCAGAGGGTATAATCTGCCTGGCTGTAGACTGTGTTTCGGGCTTAATAGTATCATAACAGGTATCACTATGCTGGCAAGCGCAAACGTGGCCCCATCCCATCCCCCCAAAAATTCCCCAAACAAGTGGGCCCCCAAAAATTCCCCAAACAAGTGGGCCCCCTTGCAAATAATACTGTAAGAAAAACAAAAATAAATGTTAAGAAAATTCAACAGCATACAGATCTTGTAAAGAGATAAAACGTACTTTATTTTCTATGGCATCATATCGGTATACTCAGTATATATGTGTATAACCCGTGTCTAAACCACAATGATTATCATACTACAAGATCTAAGTAGAACGACAAAGTGCCATGATAACGTTGGAAGAGATTCGTGTCCGAACGTTACAAGCAATGCATTATTCACTTCAAAGTATGACAAAAGATCTCACTGTGTACTTAGCAAGTCTCCCCTACTGGGTATTATAATGTGCACTTTGTTACGTAATGCATCTCATTACCAAGTACTTCGAGATCTGCGCTACGTAACAAACTGCATTGATCTCAGATCTCATATACTACTGTACTGTATGTAGATCTGAATGACCTCTTGGACACTGAACTCAGAAGTAACTAAACTGGCGATAAATAGATACAACAGGCGAGGGCTTTATGAATTTTCCATAACATGCTAACTAACAAATATAAATGCTGGCGACTACTTTATTATACGCATCCTAAATTTCTCATTTCTCGCTCTCTGGACCACTTGTAACGGAAGATGCGTGTTGGTCATTGTCTGTTGCATATAACCTACATATTCAAACTGCATCTGCGTTAAATATTACTAAGATACATATTGTAACAAGCTTTCAAGCACCAATTTCAAAAGCATATTAAATGCAGGTCCGGCAGACTATTATTCTAAATCCCGGCACAAACAAAGTTGAGCTCGTGGTTTTGGTCACGCTTTGCTTTAAGCTGAAGAGAACGCTCACGCGAAATATCAAAATAAAATGCGGTGTGAGCTACACAAGTAACCCCAGCAAATAAAATGTGCTGAATGTAGAAATGGTTGAAAGGTAATAGAGAGACAATACGATGTGCCGAATGTAGGTGCAACATTGGCAGAAATGACTTGTCCCTATATAATTCTTTGATCTTTATACTATTGCGATGACGAACGCACCAGCTGCATCACATTTTTTCCACTTTAACAGTTTCTTTTATGTACGTCATCTGACACACGCCCATTATTAATTCTTCTGCATTAAATCGACCCTTTCTTCTATATTAAATTAACTTTTTCAATTTTCATAGCTTCGAGTTCAAAGAATACGAACAGTTTTGCTGTTTTGATATCTGAATGATCTATAAGCAACAAAATCATCAAAGTATCGAATGGGGGCAATTATCAAATCAGAAGTTTTGGCCTTCGGAACGTTTAGAGGCTTTTGCTTGCCTGGCTAGACTATGTTTCGGGCGTACCGTAATGTAAAGGGAGGGTTAGCACAAGCTTTTGCAATCAAGAACCGTTTATCATGCAGATCAGATGCATGAATGACGTATAGTGCAGGACTGAAATGAAATGCTAAAGACACTGTCTTGAATATAAAATAGTTCAAAAGACCGTCCCATATATTGCAGCTGCAACTGCATTCGTCTCAAATAAATCAAAGGAGATCAGGGAGGTGGGGTTATTTAGTGGAATAATCAGGGGGCTGTACCTTGTAAGAGAGACTGGGGGGCACGTGCATAAGTGGTCATGTGGGGGAACCTTAATAAAGTGAAGATGTAAACCAAGTTCTAGAAACTGGATAACAAATCAGTATTATATACCAGTCTGAATGATAAACACGATGTAGGAGAGAGGGCTGAGCAAGACAACAAAGGTGTCAATCGAAGATACAGCTCACACACTACAGACACACACTACAGCTCACACACACGTCACTCGCAATCTGTGCGAAGGAGATCTCTTTCGCTGCATTAGTGAGAGTTGCAAGCAATATAGTAATAAATTTATTGAGGAGATATAGCTGTGATATTGAATATTGATTATTGCAAAATACGGGCAAGTTGACTGATATATTAGTCAGTTACGGTGGGGATGTGGCATTGCAGAAGAATTTATACCAGTCAAAAAGTTAGTAGAGTAGAAAAATATTTTGAGGCTAGATTTTACGTTCCTTGTCTGATGTCTCATTTTTAGTAAAGTTTGGTTTTGAGTAAAGGATATCCTGTAATATAGGATTCGTGTCACTAAAGTCGGATTTTTTGAAACTGTCACCCCCTTTTTTGCAAGGTGAGGCGTCATATCCAGCAAATACCATGTAGAAAAAGGAACAAAACTATGTTAATAAGCATATTTCAGGCTACGGCTCGTAACTTATTCAAAACTAAGAACAAAGGAACAAAGTCATTTGGCTAATTTAAGACAGAAATAGCATACTCGTTTGATCTGCAGTAAACTGAGATGATCTTTCATAAGGAAGCCGCAGTAGGAGGCAGTCTTACATGACACGCGAACCTGCTGGAGCAGAAATAAGATTTAGAAAGGAGCACCTTCTCTTATCCTCTCTCTCATTGAAGACCAGATGTCTAATGTCTTCCCTTCTCTCTCTCTCTCTTCCCCACGCCTTTCTGTCCCTCTGTCTATCTTTACATTTGATCCCAATCTCTATCTCTCTCTCACTCTTTCTCTCTCTTTCTCTATCTCTCTCTCTCTCTCTCTCTCTCTCTCTTCTCTCTCTCTAACTCTCTCTCTTTCTCTCTCTCTCTCCCTCGTTTACTTGATGTGGTAAAACGAGGCAGGTTTTACAAAAGACAATAGCAAACAGAAATGGCACATGTAAATGAGTGTGTCCTCATATAATATAGTATTGTAGAGGTCACTAATTGAGTACAGACAGAAGCTCTAACTCAAACAGATATATGTATGTACTTTTAAACAAATTGTCGAGAGATATACAAGTCAACACCTGGGTTGACAAAGACAGAGTAAATAATGACTTCCGGCTATAAAGAGAGATTAAAGGATCTCTTAGTTTTTGATCACTTGTACAACCATGGCTCATATAACAACAGAGAGTTGAAACAATTTCTTCCCACTTTAACTTGAAAAAAGGCAACGGGAAATGGCGTGAGATGGTCAATTATGTGTGCAGCTAACGTGTGGTGGAAGAGAATGTGCGACCTTGTAAAAGCTTCGTGACCATCGTGCCTCGTGCTATGATAATCTATTGTCTACGTCACGTGTTATCATAGATGATAGATATATGTCTTTTTATCTCTCTCTCTCTCTCTCTCTCTCTCTCTCTCTTCCTCTATCTCTCTCTCTCCCTTTCTTTCTCTACATCTCTCTATTACTCTCTACTCTCTCAAGAGTGTCTGAAAGGGATATCATACCATGAGCTTAAGCATTTTAGTAGCACACATTTTTAAAATGGATGAACCACTTTCTATCAATCGAACGACACGCCGACTTAAAAAAGGATAATTTGAAATCTACTTTACAATATCAATATGTACAACTAAACGGCAAAGCCGCAAACAGTAGTTCTTAAAAAAGGATAATTTGTCCGTCGATCAACGTTTCAAACAAAATATTTTCTGCTATTGTAATCAGTATGAAATCAGTACGTCATGTAATCAGTAAATCAATCAATAACTGATGATGTTTACACTTTTGATTTGGGCTTTTTAGCGGTTTTAGATTTAATGTTCAGCTTTTCATCGGCTTTATCATTCTTTTTCGCGGTTTTCTTGTCAGATTTAGCCTTGTTATCTTCGATTTTCTTGTCACCAGACTTCTCTTCCTTCTTCTCGGTCTTCTTAGGTTTGGAGGTTGGTTTTGAAGATTTAGAAGTTTTAGAGGATGTCTTCGTGGCGGAGTTACTTTCACTAACACTTGAGGTTGCCTTCTCGCTGTCTGTCTTTTCTTCGGACTCCTTCTTTCTTGGTTTCCTTTCACTCTCCTCAGGTTTTGTCTCCGGTTTTGTCTCAGGTTTTGTCTCCGGAGCTGGTTTCTCATCCTCCGCAGGTTTAGCTACCTCTACAACCACTGCTGGCTCCACAACATCCTTCTTCAGTAGTGTCTTGATAATCTGAACAGTCCATGGTCCAGATGCCCTCAGTTTTACCGTATCAAGCTCCTCCAGCCGCTCCTCAGCGATCAACTTCTCCGTCTTAGTCCACTTCTCCTCTTCGATGGGTCCGAGAAGTTTACAGAGGGTCCTCGCTTTCTCTTTGTATTTCTCAACCTCGAGGTCGGCCTCGGGTCGTTGGAGTTGAGCCAAGACTGCTAATTGCCAACATTCCAGAGTTACCGATACCTTCTTAACAACCACCTCCTCGTCTAGATAGTCCATGAAACCCAGCATGGTCTTGCAATGCTCCAAAGCCTGGAGGAAGTCCCCAAATGTAACATAAATTGTAGTATTTCGGTAGTTTTCCTTGATTCGGAAGCGTGTCGTTTCATTTTCTTGAGCATCGTTTCCCTCAAGTTTACACACCCCACAATCACAGGAGTAGTTGACACCGAGGACTTTCATCCTCATCTCCTTTGTCTCAAACAGGTAGATACCGGGGAGGTAATCTGCTCGAAGCTCATCGCCCTTTTTAATGGTCCGACAAGCCCGTACCTCGATATGTCCGTACGTATCGGGTTTGGTGACGAGAGCGATATTAGGGCCACAGGAGTGCTTCACTCGTGATAGCACGTAGTAAAGGGCCTGACCTGCCGCATTCATTGTATTCGAGTAGAATAGTTTTGTAAGTTTACTTTTGTTATCCTCCTTATCTCCATCCTCCGCAGGTTGGTCCGGGTTTATCTGCTTGGTCATTTCCAATACTTTTTCTTTGTCCTGTAAAATGGTGCAATTAGGTGTGATCTACAAATATTGTTGCAAATATTGCAAGGTATTTTAGTTTTTTCTTTCAATATAACGACCCTCAATCATTAGATGATCGGTCTTTTGTGTAGAGAAACGCTATCTTTTTGTTTTTGACATTATCGCAAGATCTTACAAGAATGGCAACGATGTCTTCGGTTTTCTTGGAACCCAACGTGTCAATACTAAGAAGCTACAGAAGATCGTGGGCCCTAAGAACAGGCGTGATGTTTTGAATATTATATCTTACCTTGACAGACAACTTCTCGAAATTTTCCACCACTTCATCGACCGTTTTGGCGCACAAAATAGGTTTCTCTGTTAGGATGAGAGTCCCAGGTTTGATGTTTCGGGCTGCCACAATGGTTTTGCTTCCATTGACCTCTTTAAACTCATAGGTTTTGGGCGTGGCACCTTTCTTACTAGCCATACTGTTCTAGTTCTAAGAAGGTTTGAGTTAAGGCTATACTACCAAGAAGAAGTATTGACCAATTTGAAACTCAAAAACAATCAGTTAATCCATTATATGAGTAATGGTCATTATTTTTTTATGTTGCTCAAAAATTATTTAGATTTTCTACAAAAAATTGTATATTTTTGCAAAAACCAAGACTAAAATCTTACTATCTGCATGATCAGATGCAGATAGTCAGAATGCAGTGCATCTGTGACCAGATAGTTCATTAAAAAACATGAAATTCCAAAGGTAGAGAGATGTTGTTTTGTTCAAACGCAGGGAAGGAGGGTCGAACAAGGCAAGAGAGTTGATCCCTCTCAACAAAGAGGGACCAATAAAATGCAACATGTGACGAGAATAGAAAAAAACCACCATCACAACCCCACAAAGGTCACATGGGTCAAAGGGATGTCACATGTAAGCTGTAAGCTGATCATGAGGATATATTTTGCAAGCAAATTATCTGCAGCATAGTATTTAGGATGTCCTAATTCAGGATGTGCAAATAATCATGTGAATAAGATAACTGTTTTTATATACCTACTACATGACCATTGACCACTGTAACAGCTACTACATGACCACTGTAACACAATAATGCCAACGATTAGGTTTAGTTACTTTCAAGGTTCAGTTAAAATGTACAATGGGATAAACATGTTTTTGTGGTTTCTTACCACACACACGCACTCTAGAGAGGTGACTGCGCCACCAATGGCTGAATGGGGTCTGCGAGAAATTTCTGAAAGATCTTAATTCATGTTGTCAATGATACATTTTCATTAAACATGAAGAATGGCCAGATAAAAACTGAACCCATCGGTCATCAGTCTGGCTTATATAATGCACACAAAACACACATATTCCCTACTACCTCAATTTTCCCTCCTATACCCAATACCCGATACCTACCCTGATTTCCTGAAACAAATGTTACTCTCTCCGATCGTATTATCTAATTCCCCCTATTATTGCCCAGTGTATTCAAACAATTCCCCCTATTGTTACCTAGTGTGTATGTCCTAATATGATGGAAGATGATGACAATGTCATACCAAGCTCTTACAACCAGGTAATTAACCCACTAATTAACTAGTACTGTTATAATTGACGTTCGTTCAGTGCGTTGGTTAGGAACAGTGCTCCTCCATGAAGTTATTTTATGAGCCCAAACGAGTGAATTTTATTTTCATTCTGCTAGAAGATACCATAGTTACCGCTTCAGTTGCCATAGCTATAGCAACCATAACATTGGTGTAAAATGGTCAAAAAAGCGACCACCAGGCTACGCCCGGGTGGGTTTTTTATTAACCTATTCTTGAGGCGCACCCACCACACCCACTGGGTGCGCTAGTTTATAAATAAAACAGAGAAAATAGCTCCGAGATAAATAGTTCTAAAGATCGCCCAATAAAGCTTTCTTACGCGTAACTAAAAAAAGCTCTGTTATGCGTATAGGTCTTTATAGTATTAGTACTAAAGGGTTGTTCGCATATAACAGAGCTCTGTGAGAAGGCCTTTTTAGATGTGCTATTTGCTGCACCGTAAAGCCCCACCGAACGTAGATGCGAACTTTGAGTTATAATGGGCAGGGGGATAGCATAAAATATGTCGTACGGTTTTGCACCAATATGTCGTACGGTGGCGTATCAATCACCTCTGCAATATGGAAAGAAGATGTGATCTTCATAGGCAGCCAGCATTGTATCATGTATAATGACCATGTAAAATGAACTGTCAGTATTAACAGTGTATGAACTGTCAGTATATTAACACCTCCACATCTCATCCAGCACTCAGGGTTAGCGGGAATGCAACAGCATGGCGACGAGACAGAGATAGACACCAAACCAAAGATTATCCTGATGGGAATGAGACGAAGTGGGAAAAGTAGTATAAAGAATGTTGTGTTTCACAAGATGCCAGCCAATGAAACAATGTTCTTAGAGAGTACCACTAAGGTAATGGGAGTGGGTGTGCCGTGTGAGGGAGGGCCGAGGGAGATAGAGAGGGGGATAGAGAGAGGGGGAGGGAGGGCCCTCGAGGGTGTGTGAGAGACAGAGTGAATGATTGAAAACACACTCACCCACACACACACATGTTTCAGTTACAAAAGGATGACGTTTCAAGGACATGTTTCATGGATTATGTTGTGTACGATGTCCCTGGACAGGTATGTGTGAAATGCCTCAGACCCCCGTCCCGTTCCCTTTAGCAGTACAAACATAATTCTTTTCCAAAGGCCCCTCCAACCCCATTCTGCTACAAGCTGCATATTATATTGTGTCCTCCGATTGGGGCTGAGTAGTTTATTAAACCTCTTTAAAACTAATAAAATTGGCCCCTCAAGCTGGGTCAATACATTTCTAAAATGATTGGATTCCCTCGATAGGAATTTTCATTATAAAATTGGCCCGCATGTTGTGCAATATGTGTTCCCTGCCCACCACACGTTGTAGTTCATCAGATTGCTCACTATTTTATTGCCTAATATAAATATGTTGAACATGTTGACTCTCTATTAGAGATAATAAGTTAGTCTCTATCCCCTTTACTTAATCTCTGAACAGGTTGACTATTAGATCCATTGCATTATAATGCTAATATGTACTATACATGTATACGATAAGGGGTGGATAATATAAGATAAGTTACTTATCATTTAACAGGTTGACTCTCTAGTCTCTCTCATGATTGATTATTATGACTCTCTAACCCCATTATATTATCCAACAGGTTGACTCGTTAATGGATTCTGCAATAGATTACACGAATATGTTCGAGGGAAGGTGTGCCTTGATTTATGTTATAGACGTTCTAGAAGACTACAGGGTAATATTAATTACTGATATTAATCACTCATAATTACTGATACTTGCTCATAGTAATAACAGGGTGGCAGCAACTATAAACAACAAAATTAGATATATCTTGGTAACCGAGAAATAATTCCGATAATATCACAAGTTAGGTTCCTAATATTGATATAGCTAACTAACCATCACTAAACCTCCCAGCCGGCTGTTGAAAAGTTGATCCTGATCCTATCAACACTGGACCGACAGAACAAGTTAGATAACGCACACCTAGACGGACGACCTGTTGATCCCTCTGGTCGGCAGACAAATGTGTCGGTGAGAGCAATCACAAGAATTAAAGTTCAGGATTCACACTCACGAGACCATTATGTAGCCATTCACCATTCTCCAATCATGAAATTAGTTCACAGTTCACTCATAATGGTTTCACACCCCGCCCATACTTCATAGTATATGTGATGTCTACAAATCTGTTTCAGAGATCGGTATGATGAAGCCGATCTCTAAAACAGCCGATTGAGCAGTGAAACATAACTTTTACCTTATAAGTACAACCAGCGGTATGCGAGTGAAAGGATTTATGAATGTTGTAATGCGCGACAATAGAACAAGGGGGTTCCCCGCGCGAGACTGAATGTTTGTGTTAGAATGCGCTCACTGTGGTACAAAGTTACACTCCAACAGAGCTCAGTTCAACAACAACTCACTCAGTCTCACTTTCAACAAGGTGACCTTTCCGGTTACACATTCCCAGACTCAATGATTCAGGAGCCACAAAAGTACATACCTGAGTAGAATTATTTTAGCATTTATGACTTACAAGAGGATTGTTTGTTGTTGAAAGTTGAACAAACAAAATAAATAACCCATCCTAAAATCACAACTCCCCAGGTGTTTGTATTTATCCACAAAGTTGATGGCCTCCCTGATGACCAAAGGGAGGAATTTCAAAAGAATATTGAGTCCTACATTCGAGATGAAATGTTCCACTCTGACGATATTAAACTGAATTTCAAGACTTGGTTAACCTCTGTATACGAGTACACGATATTCCATGCTCTGAGTGATGTCAATGAAAAACTGATTGACTATGTAAGTGTACAGAGCCGAGAGCTCTGAATTTAACCCCTTAATCCAACATTTATAACTTACCAGGAACCGAGAGAACTGAATAATGTTCAGTGAAAATATTTTATAATTTCCCAATCCCCCTTGCCACATCTTTGATTATTACTAAACAGTATCCCCTCTTGCCCCATCATTAATTACTAAAATATTACCCCCCTCTGATCAACCAAGGTTGGAAACTCCTAGATGACGTGGCTGACTTTTGATGGAGCTGTATGGACACGACACTGTTAATGGATGTTTCAGCGAAATGTTACATTGCTAAAGACAATGAATTCAACGATCATAATGTTCGTTTGTTTGTTTATTTGGGGGTTTTGTTTGTTTGTTTGGGGGTTTTGTTTGTTTGTACGTTTGCTTTTGTTGTTGTACGTTTTTGTTGCCCCCATGAATGTTACACCACCTTGCACCACCCCTGCACTATGTTTTCCACCGCTATCTACTCAACCCCGAATATTAACACAAACCTCCATTACCCCTGCAGAAATACGAAATGTGCTGTGACATGTTGTATTAACATCCCTCCACTACCCCAGAAAATGCTTTACACGACGCTATACAACCTAAATATGTGTCTATATCGTTTGTATTACAGTCAACAAGCCTATGATGATGAATCGTATTCCTGTGTCATTCTACAACATCTAAACACTCAGGAGGTAAAGTAGAAGAGCATGTGCACTGGCAGTGATTTTGAGAATTTATTGAGAGTTGAGACAGTACTCCATTCTCCAACAATACGGTTTTGATTCTCAGTGCGTTGAGATCGGGACTTCGTTTTGGGTTCGACTGCATTCACTTTTAACTCTCCATTGCTAGGTGATGTTAACGAAGTATTTAAGAAACAATCTGATATTAGTGTGCCTGCTCCAGGAGTCTTGTCTAAAGGACCGGGGCATAATTAACCAAAATATACGTGAGTGGTAGTGTTCATATTGTGTCATTTGCACATTGTGCACTTTGTAGTATTTCAAAAGAAAACGATAGTATGGACACGAAGTTTTCATTTCTGCTAGTAATACTGGTATACGTGATATAATTACAGACACATGACGTTAGAAGTGCACGTGGGTGTATGGCAATATTCCAACTGCACGCAATTCTTCTCTCTCTTTTTATTTCATTTTTCTTTTCTCCTCCCTATTATTGCTTTTGAATTTATCCTACTCGTGTCAGTTACCTATTTGATCACCCAGGTAAGTTTTCTAACGGAATTGGCGAGGTTTTGGCAGTTCAATCGGAGAAACCAGCAGGATTCAGGAGTAAAAGGGAGGAGAACTCACCGCGATGACAATAAGATATAATATTTTGATACACACATGACACGCAGCAGGCTGTGTTATTTACACCGAAATAGAGAGAGTGGGAGAGGGGCAGGGGGTGGGGGAGAGAGAGAGATAGCGAGAATGAATTACTTATACATCGCTATTTGGTTTTAAGTAATGAGATGTGTGTGTGGTTGACCTATATTTCGATTGTTAATTTCGATTAATTTTCTCATCTGAATTTACACACCCAGTGTTCAGACTCAATTACACCCAAGTCATCCTTCCCCTTTCCAAATCATCACGTGACTTGTCACACGTGATGACATGTGATCACAATTTAACGCATTTGCACGCCATCCATCCCTCCCCTTTACTCAACAAATTGCACCCCTTTTGATCGTACCACTTTTTTTTCTACAGGGTAGTACCCAAATCACCTGTTTATCTCCCTTTGGACATGGACCCCCGATAGAGCACTGAATATTACACGTAATTTGAGACACCAGAAAACACACCCCTCCCTCTTGTCTTATCTTGGTCTTTCTTTACCGTTTTCTGCTTGTATATTCCCACCCCCCCCATCCAATGTGCTTGTTTTCCCTCCGAGTTTATCAATTTTCAACTCCAGATTCCATACACCCCGTTCCCTCCTGTCTTATCTTGGTCTAGCTTTACCGTTTTCTGCTTGTGTTTTCCCTACGTGTCACCAAGGTGCTTGTTTTTCTCCGTGCTTAACAATTTTGAGCCCCAGATTCAATATAGCTAGCTGCAGCTACACCCCAGCTAGCTTTAATTGTTTTCCCTCCGTGTTTCTCAGTTCGTCCAGCTACACCCTATTCCCTCAGTGTCGCAAAAGTTTTAATCTAACTCCAACCCATTATTTATGATTTAACTAACTCCAACACCCAATTATTTAGCTAACACTATGGCAGTGGAGGATTTTCAGAAGGTGAGAGATGAGCTGCAGGAGAGCTTCGACTCGGGTGTTACCATCCCCTACGAGTATAGGATGGGACAACTGAAGAAATGTGCAGCCATGATCAAAGCAATGGAACAGGTACACATATGAACTAGTGGTGCAGTTATTAGATTTGTAGCTTGTACTTCTTTAGAACACATTGACCCCCCCCTCCGTTTTAATCCCCCATCACTGCGTACCTTATATTCTCGATCTCCCAGTTCAAATTCACTTCTGACTTCATCCTACTGCTGCAACTATTAACTAACACCGCTCTGCAGCTGCACAGGAGTATTGTCGTAACTCACACCTACACCCCACCCCTACAATCCCACTGTCGTAACTCACACCCCACCCTGTACAGGAGTATTGTGACGCCATGAAAAAGGATCTGGGGAAGCACCCCTCAGAGACAAATGGAAGTGATCTGAAGTTTACTGAGAGTGATCTGGGGTACGCTATGAAACATCTCAAGGGGTGGATGGCAGATCAATACGTTAAAACGGTACGTGATTTTAATTAATTAAACCAATCAAAATCATGTAACTATCTTAATCATTTCTTCACAATCTTTGATTGAGTGTATGTTTGATTGAGTGTGTATATGTGTGTTTGATTTCCCCAGGATTTGGTAAACAAAATGGACCACGCTTACCAACACAATGAGCCCAAGGGCGTCGTTTTAGTTATGGGAACCTGGAATTACCCTCTAATGTGTGCCCTCGTCCCACTAATTGGTTAGTATTGGTTGGTATTGGTTAGTATTGGTTAGTATTGGTTGGTATTGGTTGGTATTGGTTGGTATTGGTTAGAATTGGTTGGTATTGGTTGGTATTGGTTAGGATTGGTTAGTCTTGGTTGGTGTTGGTTGGTATTGGTTAGTTACTATTTAGTATTGGTTAGTATTGGGTAGTTACTACTTAGTATTGGTTGGTATTGGTTGGTAAAAGGTTTTTCTGTGTCCAATACTGTTTGTGTATCCATGTGTTCAATCAATATTCCCCCACTATTAGTTATTACTTAACATTCCTTCATTCCCCAACCTATTTCATGTTTTACTTTAAGCTTAAAGTAACCATCGTTACCTTTGGTTACCATAACCCATTGTTTACCACTTGTTACCATCGTTACCACTGGTTACCATTGGTTACCATTGGTTACCACACTATGTAACTACACAGGATCTGGTAAACAAGATGGATCAGGCCTATGTGTCCCCCGAACCCAAAGGGATTGTCCTAATATTTGGATGTTGGAATTACCCCATTATGCTGGCACTGTCCCCTCTCATGGGTAGAGTTCTGTGTGTTTGTGTGTGTGTTCAACATGTTGACAAGTGAAGTCAACAGCGTGAAGTTGATGAAATTATTTCGTACAATTTCAAGTGTTGCCAAACATTGATTGTGTTTATCGATCAAAATCAACTGTCCTCGTCCACAATTTCATGTTGTTTGTGGATTCCTTTGATAATTTAGAGGAGTCGTGGGTACAAATTACTGATAAGATGGTTAACTAAAAGTAACGAACCCAACTGATTTACTAAATCAGAGCACCCACAATGAAATAACCCCTGTATTGCACATGGTAACCCCTGTCACCCCTCACTAGGTGCAATCTGTGCGGGTGACTGTGCTGTTATCAAGCTAAGTGAAGTCAGCCCCTCATCCTCTGACGTTATGAAGAAGTATTTTGATCTCTATCTGGATCCACTATGTTATAGGACAGTTCAGGGGTCCGTGGCAGAGTCTACTGCTCTTCTGAAAATCCGATGGGATCACATCTTCTTTACCGGTATGTTACACAATCACATTAGTTACCATGGTTACCATGGTTACAAATAAATTTTGTGTAACCATGGTTGCGTGTTTTGAGAACGTTTCCTTCCTTTCCCTCATTGTTTCGAAAAACTATCCAGACTAAATTAAAGAAAACACAGATCTAACTTTTGGAAACTGTATAATTGGTTATTTTCAAACTAAACAATACAATTTTCAACAAAATTAGGGTGTGGATAATAAAAGCATGCAAGAAAATTAAACAAGATAGTATTAGGCTGTCAAGTATTGATTGTCGTTGGGCTTTTATGGAAAAACGGTTTGAGATAGAACAAAATGGACTTCACCACTGTTTTTCTCACGCAATTTTGGATCGGAATATGATGCATGATAATGGTAAATGATTGTTCTCGGTTCCCACCAGGCTATTTCCTCTACCCCACTCTTGTTGCTGCTGCTCGGGGTTACCAATATTTTTTAAACGCTGCTGGAGGAAAATTGGTACGGTTTCTTCAGCTCCCAAAGTGCTCAATTGATAGAAAATTGTCTAAGGATGAGATATGTAGGCGATTTTGATCTCTAAGTGTCCACTTATAACCTTTAGAACAGTAAATGTAACATGAAAAACGGATAAAGTGCACACAAAAACTGGCCCGTTTTCGAAAACGTCAGTTAGTCATTTTTAAAGTCAACCAATCACATAATTGGTTTCACTACGTCTTAGAACTGACCTAGAACTATTTTTTACTGAAGAATTTTTTATAATAACCCAATCCTGAGGAGACCCGGAAGTGAAATTTTCTAATTTTGACCAAACTTTTTTGACGGCCCATTACTCAGTGACAAAATAAAAATAGGATCTTCTATTACACCTTAAACGATAGATAATTGTCCAATGAACAAGCTTGATGCAATAAAACATCACTCAGGTACCATTTTTAGGAAGTACAGCAGCTTTAGTACTAAAACTCGAAAAACAAGATTTTTCATATGCAGCAGCAACAAGAGCGGGGTAGAGGAAATAGCCTGGTGGGGACCGAGAACAGCCATATACCAATACCAGGCATCTTATTCCAATCCAAAATTGCGTGAGAAAAACGGTGGTGAAGTCCATTTTGCTCTGTCTCAAACCGTTTTTCCATAAAAGCCCAACGACAATCAATACTGGACAGCCTAATATATTCATATTAATAGAAGATCAATCAGCTAATAATAATATCATACATACTACGATCAGTCATGGTATATGTCTGTCTCTCTCTCTCTAGAACACTGTCGGAACATTGCCCTGACAGATCTCTCTAGACCACGTGCTGTGAGTCTCTCTAGACGACGTCCTGTGAGACCCTCTAAATCACGTACTGCATGACAGCGGCAGCCAGGCCAAGGAGAAGTAATGTCACAGAAGAAGTTGTGTAAACAGCGCTGTCTACCATCTCTCTCCTGTCATCATCTCTGTACGCGCTCGCCAGCGCTATTATCATAGCCAGTAGAACGGTAATCAGAGAGATCTTGGACATGGTAGTGGCTGAATTTAAAGGGGAAATGTTTCAGTTCAAATTTGTTCTAAGCATTATCTAATACCTATAAGAGAAATCGTCTAATATAACACAACTATAACACAACGAAAATGGGAGTTTATTCGATTATGTAACACTAACCTCACCCGTAGAGTTCATCCGGGGGACATTCATAATTATATTTGCTGCATATAAGATGGGGTGAGAAAGGGAAAATAAAACCTAATAAAAATATAATAAAATAATCAGATATAGGATTATTCAGAGAGGAATAAAGCGAGTTTTGTTATTTTTCATTAAATCTCTACCCCCTTAGGAAGTGTTAGTGTTGGGCGGATTGTGGCCCGGGCTGCCGCTGAACACCTGACACCAACAACCCTTGAACTGGGAGGGAAGTGCCCAGTTATTGTCGATGAAACTACAAATGTGGACACTGCTGCCAAAAGGGTTGCCTGGGGAAAGGTTTGTAATACTCTCCAGTTAAAGCAACACTCTCTCCATTAACATCCTCTCCATTAGTTAAAGTAACATGCTCTCCATTAGTTAAAGTAACATGCTCTCCCTTCCAGTGTGTGAACGCTGGACAGACGTGTATTGCCCCGGATTACGTTTACTGTCACAAGAAACACTACGCTGCCTTCATCGAGCGTTACCGTGAGAGGAATTTTAGCAATTGGGGTAAATATTAGGATTTAGGGGACTAAATTCTAGTGATAATCTATATTAAATTCTCTCGGAGACACAATAAAATCACAAGCCCCCAACCCAAAAAACATTATACCAGGCCCACATCAAAGACATGTATGGAGATGATGTTGAGAAAACTGAAGATTTCGCGAGGATTGTCAATGAGAGACATTACAACCGCCTCACCAAGCTCCTTGAAATGGGAACTGTAGAAGTTGGTAAGTTGTGGCACCTTATTTTAATCCTTGGAAAAAGGTTTTGTGATCGTGAAATTGCGGTGAAACATGGGTACATTGACAGAGAGTGAAAATGGTCCACTCTCTCTCGAGTCCACCAATTAAAGTACCACATACTCTCTCTCTCTCCAGGTGGCCAGACAAACCCCGAGACAAGGTTCATTTCCCCAACTATCCTGACAAATCCTGATCTTTCCTCCGAGTTAATGACTGATGAAATATTCGGTCCCATCCTTCCTGTACTACAGTATGAGGATCTCAATACGGTGGTGAAGAACCTGAGGGCGAAGGAGAAACCCCTGGTGACATACCTGTTTAGTAATAACGCCAAACATATCGACCTGGTTAGTACAGATCTAAATTCTACTTTACCGATGGTAACTTTGTCCCGTGGTAACCATGGTAACCATGGTTCCTATTATATTTTCAGATCAAGAAGAGGATATCAAGTGGAACTTTGGACATCAATGACACCCTCATGCACATGATGGTCCCAACTCTACCTTTTGGGGGTGTTGGAAACAGTGGCATAGGTGCGTTATCATCCTGACAATAACAGACTTGGTAGCTCTAAAACGTCGAATCAAAAAAGCAATGAAATTCTTATTTGATTTAAATTGCCTCCATCTCATCTATCAAAAGACAAACTACTAACTAACTCTATACTCCATTTTTTTTCAACTGTTCACCCCCCAAAACCGTGCGCGGAATTGTTTTGCGCGTTTATCACATGTTAACGTATAGCACGCGCCACATAAATTCTAAATTTCGTAAAATTTCAGTTTTTGGGTGAACAGTTGAAAAAAAATGGACTTTAACATTCCACATTGCAGGATCGTACCACGGCAAGGCCACGTTTGACACATTCTCCCACGCTAAGAGTGTCCTCCACCGGCCTATTGGGATGGAAAGTGTCAACAACCTCAGATACCCCCCATATGATGCCGAGTGGAAACAGAATCTCATGTACTCGCTCGCTTACTACAAACCCAGTATGTAGAACACGTACGTATTGAGCAGCATGAGCATGTTTTAGATGCACCTGGCACCACCATTGGCCACATTAATGTCATGTTAGACCCATGGACCTGCCTGTTTGTTCCTCTTGGCCCCTCCTTTCAGATACAACATATGGGGGTACATACTACATATGTACCCTATATCATTATTACCCTAAATCATCCTAACCTCTCCCTGCAGGTACCCCATCGACCGGATTCACCAAGTACGCAGTTTCCTCGACATTTGCACTCGGTGCCTTTGCCTACGCGTACGCTTGGCCCGGTGGATCCGGCCAGTGATTCGTGTATCAGGGATTTTACAGTATAAGCGGGACTTTACAGAGGAGAAATATTATAATTAATATATAGATGATATAGATCAATAGTGATCAGTGATGACGTTAACGGTTAAATTTGAAAGTTGTTTGTTTGTGTAGATTGTGATTTTGATTGTTTCATATGTTTTAAATCTTCTGTTGGCTTAAATTTACGGCTCTCTCTTTGTTATCAACTTGAGTACAATGTGCAGCTGTACCCCCAGCTGTACTCCGCAGCCAAATTCCAGTATCTTTGCTGTCTGCTGCCGACCCTGCTCTAATCGACCGATCAACGTCGTTGTGATCCGCTAAAAAGAAACATAAGCGCTGCGGCGCGGCGCGCGTTCATCAACTTCTCAATGAATTTTCATCTTTTGAAATCCAAAAATTTTGAAATCCAGTTGAAAAGTCTAAAAACTTGGAATGCGCTGCAATCTCCTCATGCGCGCCACCCCGCAACGAAGGGCCTGCATCGGAGGCGGGTTATCGAGATTTTGGGCCTCAAGTGTAACCAAACGGCGC
>AVPN01000072.1:95447-106417 GCA_000695325.1 Pleurobrachia bachei | reverse complement strand
GAGAGAGAGAGAGAGAGAGAGAAAGAGAGAGAGAGAGAGAGAGAAAGAGAAATAGAGAGGTGGTCATGATTTATAACGAACCGTCCGCGTCATTATCACTATAAATTCCCGACATGGCACATGTATGCTCTTTCGTAAAAAAAGGTTGAAGCTCCTTAGTTCTTCAATACAACCTCGGCCTGTGTATCCTCTTTTCCATTTATTCTTCTTTTCGAGCTCGGCCCTATCAAAAGAAAAAGTTGGGTGAGTGTGAAACTCGTTTTCTACGACACTCTCTAAAGCTTCCGGTGTGAGGGATTCCCTGAACATACACACACCCTTTTCACTCTCCCAGCCCTCTCTCTCCCTCTCTCTTTCTCACCCTGCCCTCTCTCTCTCTCTCTGCCCATTTCCCATCCCAGCATATCCGGGCGCCCAAGGCTACAATATCATTGTCTCACAAAACAACCTGTCACGTGCCAGAGCATGTGTATCAAGACCAATAGCGGGAGAGGCCAGGATATGTGAGGGAGACAATTGGGGTGATTTCGGGGGGCCAAAAAAGAACAGGAAGGACTCTGTGTTCACACACACGAAAGGAGGGATATAGGGAACAGGAAGATTCATTGTGGTGTTCATAGTAATTAGAAATAGGTGAAGGTAGGAATAATGTGTTCACAAATCTACAATACTACAATACTACAAGGTGAAGTCATGTGAATCATGACGTCATATCGTCATGACAACATCATGACGTCACGTGGTATACCTGATAATCTTGGTGTGCTCCAGAACGGTATCTGTCACCTCTTGAGGTTCACAGAACTCAGGCTGACTCTGACCACTGGCTGAACCTACACTGCTACCCCTCCTGTTACGGAATCTCTTCCTTGGTGACCTCTGAAAACAGCAGGGGGAGTTGTTAAGTAAGGGGTGGAGAAGCTTGCTCAACAAGTGGGGTGTAATCGGAATAGAGAAATAAAATTAGCATTAGTAAAAGGTAACAAATACGGTGTTAGGAATGAAGTCTCGAGCAATCATTTCTCATGATCATTCTACCAGCTAATGAACCCCTTGTCTAATTACAATATCAACCAAGTCTAATTACCACACCACAAGTCTAATTAATTTAACATACCGTTGTTGAGTCTGATTGGTTCGTCTCAGGGGTAACGGGAGGACCTCTAAACTCTACGATGTGTCCTTGTTGAAGTGCGGACAGCACCGCCTCGGCTTCCGGAGGGAGGGGTTGGTCTTCTTTGACAACCGTAGCAGCTTGATCCTCTACTTTAGGAGCTGTAGTGGTGCCTTGGTCCTCTAATTTAGGAGCTGTAATGGTGCTTTCCATTTCCTCTCCGGTTTTAGTCTCCTGCTGTTCCCCCGTTGTACTGGATCCCTCTTGGTTACTATAGTTACCATGGTTACCATGGTTACCTGTTGTACTGGATCCTTCCTGATCATCCTGATCTTTGCATCGTTTCAGCAAAGTGTCATACTGCGAGGAGGGGTATCAGTGAGGTTAGTTTGAATAGTGCAGACAACATCTCAAAAAGATCCCTACTGTTCTCACTCCAGTTAACATACAACCTGAAAACCAGCTGGTATCGTGGTTACCATGGTTACTCACCGGATACATTTCCTGCTCCGATCCCTCAGCTCTAACCCAAGGGACTAGGGAGTGACAGAGGGGAGGTAATAAGAGGGGAGATTCATCCCCTCCCTCTACATTATTCTCTCCTCCCTCCTCCTGTGGTTGATCCTCCAATGCATCTACCAGGACCTCATCACCACTGAGAGAGATGGTGAGCGTTAGATGACAGCATAACAAGAGTTCCGGCACAATTACTACTTTCTACAGGAGATATAGTTAGACCTGTCTGGCGATGCCAGATTTTGATTCGGGTTCAGATATGAAGTTGGCGCCACCAGACAGCTAGCTACCGCAGCTCTCTAACTCTACCCACTAGTTCCCCCCACCCCCAACTAGGCGGTTATAAAAGTGCTGTGTTATTGTAGCTGTAAGTGTGCTTCTGTCAATTGCATGTGTCAGCTTTGTATACGTCACGTCACACACTCGATCACACACGATCATTCAAGATCACAGTTTTAGCATTCACACTTCACCATACCAGTCATTCATTACACTATACATGCGATCATTCAAGTGCGGGTTTCTCACAAAATTCTTTCACACTTCACACCTCACACTATGTAGCTCACACCTCACACGTTGCAGTAGCTCTCACATCACACTCACGGTTCAGTTATTTCATTGTCACTGTCATCTGTAGTCTGTTCCTCGCTTGTCGTCAACCAAGTCGTCTCATCTCCCACCCCTCCTGCAGCTGCAGCCCGTAATATGGCAGTTTCCATCCATTCCCCATCCTCGGAGTCCCAGCTAACTTCTTCGTAAGCTAGGGAAACTGACCCAGGCCCTATCTCACTGACACTCCCGCAAGACCACGCCACCAACAACTGAAACAAAGGGAGAAATCTTAGAGAATTGAAATGTCAACGTACTGTTCAGAGAAGAAATCAGAGTCAGCTGTCATCCAGGAGCTGGTCTCACTGCCCCCATCCTCAGCAACAGCATTATCATCATCATCTTCATCATCGGTTATGTCATCATAGTCGGGGTAGGTTTGTAGATGCATGACATTATCGTGGGAGATGGATGTTAGCACTCCGTCAGCCCACCTTATCATCAACTAGATGGGGATTAGTTTGGGTAGAGGTTTGGGGGGTTATTGGGAGAGGGGTAGGTTTGTAGATGTATGACGTTGTCGTGGGAGATGGAGGTTAGGATACCGTCAGCCCATCTTATCATTAACTAGGGTGGGGTTAGTTTGGGGGGTGGTGTGGGTTAGTGGGGGTTTGGGATTAGATGACAGCATAACAAGAGTTCCGGCACAATTACTACTTTCTACAGGAGATATAGTTAGACCTGTCTGGCGATGCCAGATTTTGATTCGGGTTCAGATATGAAGTTGGCGCCACCAGACAGCTAGCTACCGCAGCTCTCTAACTCTACCCACTAGTTCCCCCCACCCCCAACTAGGCGGTTATAAAAGTGCTGTGTTATTGTAGCTGTAAGTGTGCTTCTGTCAATTGCATGTGTCAGCTTTGTATAGTCACGTCATACACGATCACACATGGTCACACACACAACTACGCACGTCTCATTCCCCGGTCAATCACGGTCACAGTTTTAGCATTCACACACTTCACCAGTCAGTACACGACACTATGCATGCAATCATTCACGTTTATCACACCCTCACAGTAAGCTGTAGCACCTGCCTCACTTCACATTTGCCAGTAGCATTATCTCACACTTCACACAGTATAGCTCTCACACCTCACACGTTCTAGCTCACACATCACACGTTGCAATAGCTCTCTCACACTCACGGTTCAGTTATTTCATTGTCACTGTCATCTGTAGTCTGTTCCTCGCTTGTCGTCAACCAAGTCGTCTCATCTCCCACAACCCCTCCTCCTCCTGCAGCCCGTAATATAGCAGTTTCCATCCATTCCCCGTCCTCGGAATCCCAGCTAACTTCTTCGTAGGCTAGGGAAACTGACCCAGGCCCTATCTCACTGACACTCCCACATGACCACGCTACCAACAACTGAAAAACAAGGGAGAACTTAGAGAATATTGCACAAAACGTACTGTTCAGAGAAGAAATCGGAATCGGCTGTCATCCAGGAGCTTGTTTCACTGCCCCCGTCCTCAGCAACAGCATTATCATCATCATCTTCGTCATCGGTTATGTCATCATAGTCGGGGTAGGTTTGTAGATGCATGACGTTGTCATGGGAGATGGAGGTTAGCACTCCGTCAGCCCATCTTATCATCAACTAGATGGGGGTTAGTGGGGGGTTTGGGAGGGTGGGGGTTAGTGGGGTTTGGAGGAGGAGGGGTGGGGGAGTTGGGGGTTAGTGTGGGTTTGGGATTTTGGGAGGGGGTTAGTGGGGGTTTGAGAGGGGGTTGGGAGGGGGGTGCGGGTTAGCAGGGGTTTGAGACGGAGGGGGTTACCCCCTAGTTCCACGGGCAGAACTCCGCAAAAGGGTCTGCCGATTGAAAGTGAGCACTTCGGTTCCACGGGAAGAAAAATACTGACTCACAGACGCATAAACTATGTGTGAGATGTTTTTTCACGCCCTAATTAAGCATGGTGTGAAAGAGAGATCTATGGAGTTATCTCATTGATCAATTAGATGTGTGAATACCACCCTCCCGAGGGGCTACCAAAAAGGCCGAATTACGCCGTTTAGGCGTAATTCGGCCTATGCACAAGGCGTAATTCTGCCGCGTAATTCAGCCGCGTAATTCGGCCTAAAAGGCGTAATTCAGCCTAAATTTTGCCGAATTCTGCCCATGGAACAAGGGGTTTAGTGGAGGTAGGGATGAGTGTTAGGGGATGTTAGCGAGGAAAGAAATCTCGGATCTCCGCACCTACAGTTATGTATGTTAGTATGCCTAAATAGAAATCCGTTCTGTCTATAATGTCACTATCGCTGTATTTATATTTCCTAATTCCAATTTATTTTTATCCGGTTCAGGAGCAGCAACAAAACAAAACCCAAAATAACCCCATTATTCCGGGGAAAGCATTTCATGTGTGCGCGTGACGCTGTGTTGACACTAGTGAATGTCATTATAGGGAGATCTCCGCGCCTTACGTTTATAACTGGTGTGTTGCCTAAAACCCCCCTACCGAGCAGCCGGTTTGACTTTTTAGGATCATGATCTAGCTCACACGACACACTGTCTCTCTCTTTCTCAGCCCGGTGTGTCATCCTTCTAAAGTCATAATCCTTCTTCATTTAAAAGGAGTTAATAAAATTGAACCAGCATCTTCTGATCTTCATTAGAACACAAGATCCCTAATTGCAAATATCAAGAAACCACTGTCTCAAACCGACTCAGTTTTCTCTCATCGTTAGACCCTTTCCTACTCCTCTTACTTTTTACCTATCCGCTACATACATTTCGTGCAGTGTGTGTGACACACAGTAACGTTACAATTGGATTACACACAAAACAACAAACACACTGCTGCTGTACATCTACTCGAAACTATACCAATAATACTATTATTAATAGCACTCCTCACTAGTACAGCAGTGTAGGAGTTTGTAACTGTATTGTTGTTGCTAGTCTGAACAAGATTGAAATAGGTGGGGTATTTTGGCCCATCGGGTAAAGTGGTGTACATGTATGGGGCAAATTGGCCCTAAGACAACATACTATCCCCCTTGTTGTCTCACCTTGCCAGTGTTGGTTATGGTTATGACTTGTCCAATAGAGCTGTGAGAGCACTCCACAAGACTTAGTATAATATCCATCGGGTTGAAATCGTACTTTTTATTGTACTCTAGCGAGTAGACGCTGACATCGTCCTCAGCCTAGAGAGAGAGTAAGGGGAAATGAGAATAGAATAACATATTTTCGACCCTAAAAAGTAAAAACCTATAGTTTGGTAGTATGTACTACGTCTGCATGAGAAGTAACCAGTACAATATATGTTCTACACTATGTCACTACAGTCAGACCCTCTACACCCCCAGGTCCCGCGATACCCCTGATCACTCACCGTCTCAGTATCCATCCAGAAAACATTACAAGTCCTAGCATGGGAGCTATACTTGGTTACCACTGCCAGCCTATCTGGTGCTCCAATCTTGTTTACGAAGTAACCTGGTAGGTGGGCGTGGTCGTCTAGATGGTCGATCTGGTTCAGTTGGGTACATGGTACTCGCTCTATCTCACTATCTTCCCAGAGTACCTGATGGGAGGGCTAAATGAGTAAAGGGGGAGATTGTCATGTTTAGTGGGATTTACTACCACCTTTGCGCTTGCCAGCACATTGATTTTGATGGCTAAGACCAGTTCTTGTTAACTCACAACGCACACTTTCGTTGAGTGTTATGTGGTTGTCACAAAACAAACACAGTATATGATCACTGATCACGTCTTGTTGTATGCTGTTACTCATTCGTCATTACACTATTAGCTGTGATAACAAGCGTGAAACGGCCTTGCATAATCAGCTCACCTTCCTTCCTTTCCATCTATCTCACATTTCACTGTATCTCTCTCTCTCTCTCTCTCTCTCTCTCTCTCTCTCTCTCACAATCTCTCTCCCGTATCGGTTAATGTGTAAGCAAGAAAAACAGCAGTAGACAAATTTCAGGTGTGGAAAAAGACGCTCCAAGACTCGGCCACATAAACACTCAATAATCGGCAATGATAACTGATAAGTTTACAGATAAAAGTATCATAGCCCCAATGGCCAATTTGATATCCCAACTGGACACCCTCGCTTCCCAATATCTTACCCTGTTCCCTCTCACCCTATCCCCAACTAGAAATCCCATCTTACCCCTGCCCTAACTGGGCACTCTCACTCTATCCCCAACTGTCCCAAACCCCCATCTTACCCTGCCAGTGTAATCGGCACTGACCACCTCCACCAGGTACTGTCCACCAATCTCAATCGGACCCTTTGGAGTTATCTTGGAACACCAACTAAAATAGTGGGAGTTAGAAGATTTATTGGGCAGGGATCAGGAAATTACATGAGTGAAGTTATGATGGAGGGGCCATAATGGTTTAATATTTTGGACAGGAAATTTGTTGGAAATGACACCTACCCGCTAGCATTAGAAGCACCCTTTTTACTCTTTCTCCTTCTCCCATACCAGACAGGAACTGAAGATGCCGTCTCCCCACCAGCTGCTGCAGGGGAGTTACCTGAGGTGTGGGGAGGTGTGAGATATAGGGTCGAGGTGTGGGGAGGTGTGAGAGATGGTCGAGTTGTGGAGAGGTATGAGAGAGAGGGTCGAGTAGGTGTGTGAGATGGTCGTGGAGGACAGAGAAGGGGCTGTTATGTTGGAATAGTGAGCGTCCTAAATACAGTTGTATTACTTTGTTGATTGACAGAAAAAGGCATGTTATGTTGGAAAGAGTGAGGTGTGTTACCTGAGTTACCTCTCTCTATACTGTCATCTAGTCCACTGTCACTCTCATCTCCACTGGAGTCCTCTCCACTGTCAGTATCAGAGTCAGCTGGCAGGGGAGGGAGGGGTTGTTAGGGTCCGGGTTAGGGGCAACAGAGAAAGTAGTAAGTACTGTATTAGTAATCTAGAGTCAGCTAGGGGGAGGATGGTATAAGGTTAGGGGCAGCAGAGAAAGGGCTGTTATCTTATTTGAGAGAGGCAAGGCAAAAAAAAGAGATGTTATTGATAAATGTATAATAACTTCATATTTCGTCCCAGAAGCATTTAATATGTAGCTACATGAAATAACCAACACCCCCAATATATATTATTACTTTTATCGCTGGTGACGGCTGACTGTTCAGCGACATAACCCTCCTCAATTATCTCCACAACAGACCATTCCACCCCATCTCCAGCAGCAGTTGGAGTGTCTAGAGACGGTTCCTGTTCCCCTTCTGTTGCCTCTGTGTTTCCTGTTGCGTCTGAGTTATCTGTTCCTTCTGTGTTTACTGTTCCCTCCTGTTGGTTTTCACTCAGTTCATCTGGCTGACCCTCAGTACCATCGTTACTGTGTTCTGTTTCACTGTTGTCATTAATATCCTCTACTGTCTGTTTATCGGCATCTTGGTTATCTGTAATTGGTACATCGGTAATTGGTTTCTCATTTTCAATTTCGTCTGATAATTCTTCTGTCAGTTTCTCTTTTTCCTCTTCTTGGTTTCCGGGCGTAACTGCAACAAAATATAGTTTTCAATTAATTATCTAATTATTAATTACGACTGATGGTGGAAAATACATGTTTTGTACGACAAGTTACTTTAGTTCCTGTAACTGTTTCATTCGCACCCTACAGGAAGCACTTTCCTCCGGCAAGGGATCGGTATAGTAGCGAGCTAACAATAACTTACCTGGGTTAGATCTTGGACAAGTGTGAGTAGCTACCTCTGGCCATGCAGGTGTCTCAATCTCGGGCATTACACCGCCACTCTTCTCCAAAGTCGCTACCAACCCCTATGATATAGGAATTTAAGGTTTAATATGTATTTGATAATAGGAGGTTAGGGGTGTTGTCTCTGCTTCGATTATATTTGGGTGTGGACGAATTATGATTTCATAGGTTCAACTCTGATGAGTGTGTCTTTCTACTCAACACACGAAAAGAAAAAGATAGTTATCTTGAGACATCACACGAAGGTCGAAGGAAGATCAATCACATTACAAAAGGTTCCTTAGAACGAAGCTAAGGAATCTCTCCTAAGAAAGGAGAAAAAATCTATCCGCTCAGAAGAATATCATATCTCTAATGCCCTCATAATAACATTGTGCCCTAATTCATACCTCATATGTGTAGCCGGGTGGGACAGAGAGTAGGGCAGGGAGTCCAATGCTAAGGAATCTCTCCTGATGTCTATCAAACACACGGATCCTGGGGAGATTAACAATGTAGAGTTGAGAATAATTCAGATGTGGATTCAACGTTGTTGAATGTCTGTTTTTTGGTTAAAGCTGTCCAGTGTGTGAGTGCATTTCCTCAGAAATCAGAATCAAGCGTTAGTGACAGATATAGATCTGATGAAAGAGAGAAATAAAGAAAGGAACATGGCAACAACTCAAACATCTTACTTTTTTAGGTTTTCTCCTTTGATCAGTGCAGGGGGACCTTCCTCTTTCTCCTTGCGATCTTTAGTCATCAGTCCACAAAGAATCCACTCCACTTCGATACCAGTCAGGGTCGCCTAAATTGCAGTGTTAATTAGACAACTAAATAGCAGTCACAAACTAATAAGCAAACAAACAGACAAGCAATAACTTAGCACTCTGAACAGTGAAAACATCTAACAGCTGTACTGTTGTTAAATTTACCTCTAGTACGACTCCCTTGACCTTCTGTTTCATGCTCTTGAATACCGGCATGGTTCCAGATATCAGGGTTGCTCTTTTAAACCACTGAGCTCTGCCCTCTAACCGCTGTCCAACGTACCTGGATATAATGTGAGTTGAATAATAATCCCAAAACTGTCCATTTTAGAGTGAGAAATAGTGAGAGAGAGCGAAAGAGTGTGTGTCGTGTGAGGGAGAGTGAGAGAAAAAAGAAAGATGGAGGGAAAGAAAGAGTGTTCACGAATCTAAATTATTGACCACTCACCAGGTGCCACTAAAGTAGGGGCTAAGTTCTGAAAACTTGCTATCCTCCATATGTCGGGCCGTTTCAAAGTTCATCCTCAATGTGGCCCCATTCTTGAGTCCCACTACCAGGGACTGCTGGAGCTGTAGGATATACCCCAGCCAGTTCCCCAGGACCACATTGGGCTCGTTATAGTGCAGCTGAGAGGAAAGAATGGAGTTAGTGTAACAAAACACACGTATATTAATTTCAATGTCACAATAGCTAGCTGATGTCTATGGAACTGAGTGATGGTGGGGTGATCTATTTAATGTGAGAACACACTATAATATTCACTTCTCCCGACCAAACTTACATTCCAATTAGTTAGGATAGAACCAGGAACATTGGATAGAACAGTGTTGGTACCAACTAATCTGACAGTACAGTTTGCACTAATATCAAGAAGAGCTCCATTACGGAGATCCCCCGTTCTGTGAACCCCCATCCCCGGCTCCATAACCCTACTCTTTAGGTTCAGATCGGTCTGAGATATCATTGCCTCCTCACCTGGGGAAATACGAATATAAACTGAGTTTTTAACAACGGAGCCACCCTAGTGATACCAACATATCAGTTATAGTTTGTCAGAAGACAGAAGTTACACTTTGTCAAAAGACAGAATTTCTTACTAACCATCAGGGTACCAGGAGACCCAGGCAGATCCAGTGGGAGGACTATCAGTAGATTTCTCATCGTCATCTTCCTCTTCTTCTGAGTCAGAATCGGGCATCTCAATAATCACACCTGTGGGAGGGGGAGTCAGAATCAGGCATCTCAATAATAACACCTGGGGGGAAAACGAGGACATTAAAACAACAGCTGTCTCTCTATTTCTCTCTCTATTTCTCGCTATACCACTCTCTATTTCTCTCTATCTCTCTAACTTTCGTTATTTCTCTCTATTTCTCCCCCAAACGAAGTACCTGTTTTGCCATCCTTGGTAGTCACAACATCAGTCAGATAGAAGGTGTTATCAGTTTCAGAAACTAATTCAGTCATCACTACGCTGCAAAGCAATCGTTATAGTTAATAGTTAATGATAATGATATTAGTTTGATTACTGAGAGAAAGAAGCGAGACTGTACGCTGTAGTACACAAGCCCCCTGTTATAACTCAAACAGTGCATCACGCGAGATGAAAAGAAACCTTATCTGCTAATCATATTCTTATCTCATACTACCTAGGGATCTGGATACGTGATATGTGATCTGAGAAGGCGGAATTTCAAGTTAAGGGATAGCAAGTATGAAGTATCGACGCTGCCCGGTGCCCCGTGCCAGTACGTAATCCTAAAAGAAGGAACATAATTATTATAGTTTCCACATGTTTCAGTTTAAACCTAAGAGAGAAAATTTTGATATATCTGTAATCTAACACAATTTTCTGTTCTGGACTCAGCGGTGTGCAAAAACTCAACTCTCAGCGGTCAGCCGGTCAAAAAATGCTTTCCGATAAAAGTGCAAGTGTGACACATGTGTTTTGCTTGACAAAAGGGACTATTAGTGAAGCAATGAGCTCGCGGAGGTCAGAAACTCCTCCTGGAGCTCCGAAAGAAGGGAAATTCACATCAAAAACGGTTTTTGGCATATGCTACAGGCCCTTTTATAAAGGGCCTGGAGGGAATACCGCGCTGGGGGGGAATACATAATCAATCATATCTCCAGTTCCAGATAAGGTACAGAAATCGTTTTGGTATCGTTAGAAAGAGAAAGATAAGAGCTTTCAAATGCAGCCGGTTTCAAGTCTTTATCTTATCAGGAACAGGAGATATGAACCAAACTCCGCAAAATCGAGTGCGGTTTCATCGAAAAA
>AVPN01000072.1:78216-91376 GCA_000695325.1 Pleurobrachia bachei | reverse complement strand
AGAGAGAGAGAGAGAGAAAGAGAGAGAGAGAGAGATAGAGAGAGAGAGAGTAGATATTAGAATAATGAACATCAAAGGATGGCTAATGATATTAGCATTCAGCACTGTATACACATTTTATTGCTCCCTCACACACATTTATCACTCTCCCAGACTAAAGCATGCTGAGATACGCGCTCTCTTGTCAGACTCATACTCAGACCCTCAACTGATATCTCAACAAGATAATTACAGATCTGACAATCATACAATCTCTAATCAGACGTCTCAATCAATTATCAACCACTCTAATCAGACGTCTCTTCTCAGGACGTTAGCCCAAATGTTGGCTAGTCAGAGCCAGGCAATCCCTGAATACCGGGTACTGGATATGTTCAGGCAGATGTTGGAAGCTTGTAAACATCTACACGATCACAATGTCTTACACAGGTAAGTAACTACTTCGGATTTTTGAAGTTGACACCCCCTTCTCGTGCGCTCCCAAATAAAGCAAACACAAACGTTTTTTGAAGATACTTGACTAGAATCAGTACGAGCTGAGTAAACAGAGATATATTATTTATCAGGGACCTGAAGACTGCAAACATTTTCCTGACTAAGAATGATATGGTGAAATTGGGTGATTTTGGAATTTCTAAGATCATTGAGACTAAAGGGGCATCTACTGTACTTGGTACACCCTACTACATATCACCAGAAATGGTAGGTGCTCAGTTATATCTATCGACTACTCACATTGATCTACCCATACATTGGGATTCATGGGACATTACCATTTAATTGGTGTTTATCCCCAAAGAGTAGAACTATTAGTCCCGGGACTAACAATCTTAGAGTAGATGCTTCACAAGATTGCACTACTACTAAGAAGATCTCTCTCACCAAATATAATAACCGTATGTTTCACGCAGTGTGAAGGGAAGCAGTACGGACCTAAAAGTGATGTTTGGGCACTTGGTTGCGTGCTGTATGAGATGTGTAACCGAGAGAAAGCTTTTGAAGGATCAAACCTGCCCGCTCTTGCCAACAAAATCATCAAGGTAACAAATGGTAACCAATGGTTACTATAACCCTCCTAGTAATTGCTTGAGTATCTTGAAACTGTGTACGTGCTTCGCAATTATGAACAATTCAAGTAATTTCTGTGGTTCTTTCGAATAGTTCATACACCGATCATCAGGACAACTCTGATCATGACTTATGATTTATTTCGCCACATGACACATCCCTTATTCCCTCTTTGGGTCCCCACATAACACCCTTCCCTCTCTCTCAGGGTCAGTTCAAACCGGTGTGTGGTAGTTATAGTTCCCACCTCAGGGAGGTGGTTGATGTGCTTCTTACCACCGATCCAGAAAAGAGACCATCCATTGACATCGTCCTTAACCAGGTTGGTGGAAGATGTTAGCTGTTAGACAAGAGTTGGTTGAGGGTAGTTATAAATGAAATGTGGCTACTGTAGACCAACTTGATTTATCACTACCCTAAACTTTATTTTACCACCCATTATATAACGTGTCAACTATGTACCCTCCATCTCTCCAGGTCCTAGGGCTGGTTCAGTTTTATCGTCACAGAGAGGAAAGAGCGGAGAGACAAGAAGTGATCCGAAGTATGATCTACTATCTGGATACCTCCCTGTTTTGTTTGTGTCCCATTGACCTTCCTCTTACCTGCATCATCAGAACGGTAGGTTGTTTCACAAACCCCCCTTCCCCGTTTTAGCTGTTAGGAACTGTTACTTTCCCTGTATCATTACTTTGAGTCTCCTCAATCATTCGATTACCCCCCCCCCATTTCCACCCTCTATATTACCAGGTTTCCATTGGTCGTAACCATGTGGTGGCAAGTACAGAGCTCCATTCAACCTACAGTTGGGGAGAGGGTTCCCACGGACAACTGGGACATGGAAATAGGAACTCTACCAACACGCCACAATGGTAGGTGGAGTTACTAGTTACCATGGTCACTAGTTGATAGTTACTTTATTAGTTAATAGTTAGTTATTATTATTTACCAATTACTGATAATTAAGTGAGAAATTGTGAACTTACTAACTATTTTAACTACTTAGTTAATTAATTATTCTGCAGTGTCGATACCCTACACGGCAAATTTATATCCTCCGTGGCGTGTGGTAACGGTTATACTCTCTTTGTAACTGACAACGGTCTCCTTCTCTCATGTGGATCAGCAAGTTCTAGATGCTTAGGTAACTATTAGTTAATTAGGTAAAGGGTCGTGCATGTGATTGTGTCATGTCAACCGTATCAGCCGTAGAGAACGTCGGGCTCTATGTACACTGTACATTGTACAGTGTACACATTGTCAGTACATTGTCAGTACAGTGTACACATTGTCAGTACATTGTCAGTACATATCTGTGTTAATTGTTAAAACCAAATAAAAAAGTTGCATGCTTTTTCCCTGGCGAATTAAAAGAGGCTCAGCAAAATTAAAAACAAATGTTCAAAACAATTCATACCTTTTTCAAAATCATTCCTCCCTATCTCATACCTGTACCGGTCTGTTATCGTATCATCACCCCCTGAATTACTCCTAAATGTGAACCCCAATAGTTCCGATAGCAAACTACACTCCCCGTTAGGATTTGAAGTAAAGCTCCAGGTGACTTGCAGGGCTCCATTAAACCAGATTCTTAGAGTTTTGGCATCTGGAAAAAAATTAAAAAAGTTAACAAGAAATGGACTTATACTGATGGCTGTCTAACAATAAAAATTCAATCAAGAAGAAAAATACAAGCAAGAAAATACAAAGAGATGTAGTATTGGAGACATACCTTTAAGAAAACTGATTTGACCAGCAGTGTTGAGGAATTCTTCATTATCTAAACTGTAATCGACACAATGAGCACTGTCTATTTTCTCAGAACTGACAATGAAATATTTGTTTCCACCATTGCTGACATTAATCTTCCACCTGCAGAAGTAGAATGAAAAACTAAAATACTGCATATTAAGTCACTGTACTGGTCGGAGGTTTTGAAAAAAATAATATTTTATAGTTTATAAGATTTCACCTTATACCGCCGCTTTTAACCGCTTCGTTTGTTTCAATTAGGAACACCTTGTCCTGAACCCATGCTGTCAGTTGGGTGTTTTGATCTTCTGGCTTCTCCATCCAGTCACTGAACTGAATCGTGTCGAGAAAATCTGATGAAAGGAAGAGTTTTATGTCATGGTTCAGAAACCGACCGAATCAAGTAAACAACCAATCAGAACTCGTTATTTAGGTCACGTGACTGGTTACCAGCCAATTAGGGACGAGTATGTATCTCCTGATTCGGTCAGTTCATGGTATGGTTCTCACTCACCATCACAAAAAGCTGGCCCAGCAAAACAAAACAACAGAGATATGACCTTCATTTCAAATTGTACAAACAACTATCTATGGGGTTTCTCCTTATATAATCTAAATCTGAGCTCATACAAAATGATCCGCCGTTTAGCATTTACGTGTTGTTTGGGACTAGGGAGCTGAGGGGACCCGAAAATAGCACCAAACAAAGAATGAACACGGCTGGATTCCTTTTTTTAGAAAACAACTACAGGACCATGACTTGTTTTCGAAATTATCGTCTAAAGACTGTTCATCGGCTAATGGCCACTAGAATAACCACGCTAATGACTTGGGTATGATATCCCCTCATTTTCTCTCCCTCCTGTGCTGTCCTCTCTCGCGATATAATACGTGCTACGTCTTTAATAAAAAATAAAATAATTTCTGATTGACAGTATCCGGTGTTTTTGCATGGCAAAATGAACGGACTTTTAAAACTCCGGTTGGTCTTTCATTGAACATGTCTGCTTCAATCGCTCATTCATTCCTAGGGGGGGGATTTTTCGGGGGATGGATGGGGCCACCTTTGCGCTTGCCAGCGCAGTGACCTAGTTATCCCCACACTGAATTTTCTGTTTTGGGGGTAGTGTCATAACTTTTGAACGAAAAGAGCTAGCCACTTGAAACTTTTACCATCGATAGATGTGTACAAGAAGCTTCTAAGTACAAAATTTCAGCTTCCTAGCTCTTCCGGTTCTGGAGTTATGGCGAGTCAAAAAGTGCCAAAATGGGCTAAAAGTATACATTTTATATATATACGCTGTGAGCAAGCGGGCCGTTTGGGGGGGGGGATTTTTTCGGGGGATGGATGGGGCCACCTTTGCGCTTGCCAGCGCAGTGATTACTGATAATTAAGTGAGAAATTGTGAACTAACTAACTATTTTAACTACTTAGTTAATTAATTGTTCTGCAGTGTCGATACCCTACATGGCAAATTTATATCCTCCGTGGCGTGTGGTAACGGTTATACTCTCTTTGTAACTGACAACGGTCTCCTTCTATCATGTGGATCAGCCAGTTCTAGATGCTTAGGTAACTATTAGTTAATTACTAATTAAGTAAAGGGTCGTGCATGTGGTTGTGTCATATCAACCGTATCAGCCGTTGTGAACGTTGGGCTCGTATTGTACAGTGTACACATTGTCAGTACATTGTCAGTACATATCTATGTTAATTTTTAAAACCAAATAAAAAAGTTGTATGCTTTTTCCCTGCCGAATCAAAAGAGGCTCAGCAAAATTAAAAACAAATGTTCAAAACAATTCATACCTTTTTCAAATTCATTCCTCCCTATCTCATATCTGTACCGGTCTGTTATCGTATCGTCACCCCCTGAATTACTCCTAAATGTGAAGCCCAGTAGTTCCGATAGCAAACACTCCTTATTAACATTTGAAGTAAAGCTCCAGGTGACTTGAAGGGCTCCATTAAACCAGATTCTTAGAGTTGTGGCATCTGGAAAACAAAGTTAACAAGAAATGGACTTTTACCAATATTCAATGGCTGTCTAACGATAAAATTCATTCAAGAAGGAAAATTCGTACGCGTAGCAAGAAAATACAAGCAAGAAAATACAAGCAAGAAAATACAAAGTGATAAAATATTGGAGACATACCTTTAAGAAAACTGATTTGACCAGCAGTGTCGAGGAATCCTTCATTATCTAAACTGTAATCGTTACAATGAGTACTGTCTATTTTCTCAGAACTGACAATAAAATATTTGTTTCCGTAACTGCTGACATTAATCTTCCACCTGTATAAGTAGAATGAAAACTCAAATAATGTTGTACTGGTCAGAGGTTTTGAAAAAAATATTTTCACCTTATCCCGCCGTTATCAACTGCTTCGTTTGTTTCAATTTGAAACACCTTGTCCTGAACCCATGCTGTCAGTTGGGTGCTTTGATCTTCTGGCTTCTCCATCCAGTCACTGAACTGAATCGTGTCGAGAAAATCTGCATAAAGGAAGTTTAAAACACTTAGAACAAAGACACCTTTTTGGTTTCTGGTTCCATAAACTCACCATCACAGAAAGCTTTAAGCTGTTCCAACAAACCAAAACAACAGAAAAATAACCTTCATTTCAAATTGTACAAACAACTATGGGGTCTCTAAGAATCTAAATCTAAGGTCCACAACAAAGTTCTATATAATTCCACCACCGTTTTCTCCTTTTAAGCATTTAGCGTTTACGTGTTGTTTGGGACTAGGGAGCTGAGGTGACCCGAAAATAGCACCAAACAAAGAATGAACACGGCTGGATTCCTTTTTTAGAAAACAACTATAGGACCATGACTTGTTTTCAAAATTATCGTCTGAATGGGCTAATGACCACTATAATAACCACGGTAAGGACTTGGTTTTGGGTATGATATTTCTTCTTTTCTCACCTTCCTGTGCTGTCCTCTCTCGCGATATACGTACGTGCTACGTCTTTAATGAAAAATAAAAATAATTTCTGATTGACAGTATCCGGTGTTTTTGCATGGCAAAATGAACTTTTAAAACTCTGGTCCTTCATTGAACATGTCTGCTTCAATCGCTCATTCATTCCTAAATCCGCAAATCCGGAGCGGCTATCCGGAGCTCTACAATTCGCCGCCCAGAATCAGAGAGCATGTGAAACATAGCATTGTCTCGATATAACTATCTTCGTTACAAAGGTCGTAGCAACAGCAAAAACACAGGGCTGTGTAGTATGACAGACAACCCCTGATCATTTTGAAGCTCTTATCCCTTGCCTAGCTCGACCCCCTTTTCATTAGCTCCAAATGTAAAGGAGGGTTAGAACATATAACAACCAATCCCCTCCCCTCTCACCACAACCTCTGATCCTCCAATTGTAACCCCTCCCCTCAGCACAACCCCTGATCCTCTAATTCTAATCCCCTCTCCCCTTCTCTCCTCTAAATATCGAGTTCTGGTTGGTTGTGCCGGTCGGTTCCTGGAATGGAGGGTTAGAACATTTAACAACTGCTCCCCTCCCCTCAGCAATGAGCACAACCTCTGATCCTCTATTTCTAATCCCCTCTCCTCACCACCACCTCTGATCCTCTTATTCTAATCCCCTTCTCTCTCTCTCCCTACAGCACAAGCGGATGCGACAGAAGACGTCCTAAAACCTCGGATGTGTGAGAGTATGCTATCTACTGATGTCGTGGCGGTAAGCTGTGGATCCTCTCACGCAGCACTCCTCACCAAGGGAGGGGCGGTGTTCACTTGGGGTACTGGAGATACGGGGAAATTGGGTCATGGGTCTAGCATCGATAGGTGAGATACCGGGACATGGGTCTAGTATTGATAGGTAAGGTACCGTAAGGTGATTTCAGAACAGCTCAAGATTGAGATTTAGGCTCATTTATTTGGGACTATCATATCCCCGGTAACTGTTTGTTATGTTCTAACCCTCCCTTTACGGAGCTCGCAAAAGAGGGTCGATCTAGGCAACCAACTGTTATTTTCCCTTGACCCAGATTGCTACCCACTCCGGTCACATTTATGGAGGAATGGATCTGTCTGAAGAAGGTGGTTTGTGGGTTTGATGGGACAGTATTCCTTACAGAGGATGGAACTCTCTATGCTTGTGGCAGGTATGATTACAATTGTTTTGGGGAATGGGAGCTGCCCCGGGCTGGAGCCGATCAAGGGATTCTACAATATCTCTCTTTGATACTCCTCAAGTGTATTTGTCAACTAGGGGAGGGCTGAAGAGAGAGGGGGTGCCATGGTAATTGATGCATGTAAATGACATCATTTGAGATCCCCCGCCCCTTCAAATTCCTTCAAGTGGAGTGCTCATGAACCTCGAGAGAGAGGGCCCTGAGAGGGGAGATATTGGGCGAGAGAAGGGGAAAGTAGAGAGATTTATGGAGAGGGGAATGTAAGAGCCAGGTAGGGCAGGGATGGTATCTACAATAAATCTACGTCTCCAAAGCAATGATGCCATCATGCATGATCAGTACTGTTAAACAGGGAAGTGAAACTGGAAGAGTGTTACATCATTAGAATGTTCTGTACAGATCGTTACTGTTATGTTCCACCACATTATGATATTTCATTTTTCAGCAACAAGTATAACAAGTTGGGTCTCAATAAGAGGAAAGGGTTTCTACTCACCATGAAGGCTCTATTTTATAATAGTGTAAGTTTGAAGTCTCGATCTGACTGTCCAAATGATTTATGAATCCGTCTTTACCTCGACATACTTCTCTGAATTTCAAATGTATCCTATCCTATCCCGTCCTGTCGCAGCCCTACGTTTGTGCCCTAGGGCACTTGCTAGGGGGCATTTGCTAGTACTATAGCTCCTATTAATATTATAAACTATCTCCCCTCCCAATGCAGAAAGAAGAGACAACAGTCGAAAGTGTGAACGTACCCACTGCAGTCAAGGCCATTGGTAGTAAGCGGGTAGTCGAGGTTTCCGTTGGTAAATACCACAGTTCCGTGGTGGTGGACACGGGTCAGATCTACTCGTTTGGGAACAATAAAAGTGGCCAGTTGGGTGTGAAGTCATTTACTTATGATAACCTTGCTAGCAACATGGAATCTCATCGGACACGGGTACAACCAATCCCCTCCCCTCTCACCACAACCTCTGATCCTCCAATTGTAACCCCTCCCCTCAGCACAACCCCTGATCCTCTAATTCTAATCCCCTCTCCCCTTCTCTCCTCTAAATATCGAGTTCTGGTTGGTTGTGCCGGTCGGTTCCTGGAATGGAGGGTTAGAACATTTAACAACTGCTCCCCTCCCCTCAGCAATGAGCACAACCTCTGATCCTCTATTTCTAATCCCCTCTCCTCACCACCACCTCTGATCCTCTTATTCTAATCCCCTTCTCTCTCTCTCCCTACAGCACAAGCGGATGCGACAGAAGACGTCCTAAAACCTCGGATGTGTGAGAGTATGCTATCTACTGATGTCGTGGCGGTAAGCTGTGGATCCTCTCACGCAGCACTCCTCACCAAGGGAGGGGCGGTGTTCACTTGGGGTACTGGAGATACGGGGAAATTGGGTCATGGGTCTAGCATCGATAGGTGAGATACCGGGACATGGGTCTAGTATTGATAGGTAAGGTACCGTAAGGTGATTTCAGAACAGCTCAAGATTGAGATTTAGGCTCATTTATTTGGGACTATCATATCCCCGGTAACTGTTTGTTATGTTCTAACCCTCCCTTTACGGAGCTCGCAAAAGAGGGTCGATCTAGGCAACCAACTGTTATTTTCCCTTGACCCAGATTGCTACCCACTCCGGTCACATTTATGGAGGAATGGATCTGTCTGAAGAAGGTGGTTTGTGGGTTTGATGGGACAGTATTCCTTACAGAGGATGGAACTCTCTATGCTTGTGGCAGGTATGATTACAATTGTTTTGGGGAATGGGAGCTGCCCCGGGCTGGAGCCGATCAAGGGATTCTACAATATCTCTCTTTGATACTCCTCAAGTGTATTTGTCAACTAGGGGAGGGCTGAAGAGAGAGGGGGTGCCATGGTAATTGATGCATGTAAATGACATCATTTGAGATCCCCCGCCCCTTCAAATTCCTTCAAGTGGAGTGCTCATGAACCTCGAGAGAGAGGGCCCTGAGAGGGGAGATATTGGGCGAGAGAAGGGGAAAGTAGAGAGATTTATGGAGAGGGGAATGTAAGAGCCAGGTAGGGCAGGGATGGTATCTACAATAAATCTACGTCTCCAAAGCAATGATGCCATCATGCATGATCAGTACTGTTAAACAGGGAAGTGAAACTGGAAGAGTGTTACATCATTAGAATGTTCTGTACAGATCGTTACTGTTATGTTCCACCACATTATGATATTTCATTTTTCAGCAACAAGTATAACAAGTTGGGTCTCAATAAGAGGAAAGGGTTTCTACTCACCATGAAGGCTCTATTTTATAATAGTGTAAGTTTGAAGTCTCGATCTGACTGTCCAAATGATTTATGAATCCGTCTTTACCTCGACATACTTCTCTGAATTTCAAATGTATCCTATCCTATCCCGTCCTGTCGCAGCCCTACGTTTGTGCCCTAGGGCACTTGCTAGGGGGCATTTGCTAGTACTATAGCTCCTATTAATATTATAAACTATCTCCCCTCCCAATGCAGAAAGAAGAGACAACAGTCGAAAGTGTGAACGTACCCACTGCAGTCAAGGCCATTGGTAGTAAGCGGGTAGTCGAGGTTTCCGTTGGTAAATACCACAGTTCCGTGGTGGTGGACACGGGTCAGATCTACTCGTTTGGGAACAATAAAAGTGGCCAGTTGGGTGTGAAGTCATTTACTTATGATAACCTTGCTAGCAACATGGAATCTCATCGGACACGGGTAAGCATAGGTGGAGGGAGGGGAGGGGAGGTAGGAAAAGGGAGGGTTAGGAGAGAGGGGAGGATTGGAAGGGCGGGAGGGAGGGGATGGGCCAGGGGAGGTAGTGGAAGGGGGTCTGCCCGGGTGAGATTCGGTTGAGGAAACTGGAAATGCTAAAGGAAGGGAGGAAAGAGGGGGGGGTCTACCGGGGGGTAATGACTAAGGATCACTACTCTTTTGCATCCCTCAGAATCTGAATATAATCCGAATAAATATGAAAGGAATTATTCACTACATGTGGTCACCAGGGCATGAATATATTCAGTATTTCGAGCCCTTTATTAATGATCCTCTCTCTTCAGTATGCGCTGGCAAGGGGTTATTTCGTTACCATCCACCTCCTCCCTTCCCTGATCAGTACGTGGCGTGTTGCGAGACGTATACGGTAGCTGTTACAGATACTGAGGGGATATACCTGTGGGGCCATCCCCCTCCCACTAATCTACACGATATGGGGCTGAGAGGAGTAGCACTTTCTGATTCAGAGGACTCCGATATGGGTAAGTAACAGCTTTTAGTGATTGTGGAGTGTGGCCGTAGCAAAAATTCGCCCTTCATCTCTTTGACTGTATGTGCGATGAATCAACATATATTGCCACGCGGATAGCTTTCCTGGCCCAAACCCAGACAATATTATCCATCTTATCCCCTGGCCTCTCACACATTCATATCTCTCACTCACGCTCTCTCCCACGGCCAAGCTGTACTTGATTGTAATGACTAACATGTAACAGTTAGCTTTTAAACAACCAGCATGCCATATTAAATCCAGATCTTTGACGTACTATGATCACCGTGACATGATCATGATTAGCTGCAATCTAGCCAGACTATAATACAGCTCTGCATCGAGAATGTTCCAGGCCCAGGAACTATAATTCTCCCTGATCCCTCCCCTCCTATTTCCTAGCCTATTTATATCATAACATATTACTGGTACCCATATACCTACGTATGACCAATATATTACTGATTACACCCTCTCCAGATGTGTACAGTGGAGCGGGTAGTGGAAAGAAGGCCCGTTCAGCCCTGACAACTACAGATGGGAGCCTAAAACTCCCCAAATCCTTATCTGACCCAGACATCCATTTCTCACCCGGCCAGGTAATAACCAGAACCCCCCAGTTGTCATGGCAACTGTAACACTAAAAAGCCATGGTCCAATAATAACCATGATCGATTTTACAACAATAAATTCCAGCTCCTATTGTGAGGTGATTTGTTGATTAAGGTTTGGTAATGTTACAAAAATCAGGGATGCGTAACCAAGGTAACACGTAATTCAACAGGTTACTGCTAAAAGTGCCAAGACAAGTGGGGGAGGGGTCCGGAAAACAGTTTCAGAACGGAATGCTATGATTGAGATGAATGATATGAGGACTACACCTATTGAGATATCACTGACGGATGCTGCGAGACGGGCCAGTGCTAGTGGTCATCCTGGTTTGAATTATATCAAACGGGTTGTACACTGTGATCAGTCACTGTTGATTCAGGTATAGTCTCGACCCTCTCTCATCACTTGAACCTAACAAATAGCAATTGTATATCACTTTTCCGGTTGTTCTCGGGTATTTAATCCCTGATCATACTTGAACCTCTAATCATTTGAATTTCTATCTGCAGGTCAGTACTACGGCACCTCTGAAGACGAGAAGGAAACATACAGGGAGACAAACGTACGTACAGAGCTGAGACCAGTTAATAGATCACGAACAGTTTTCGTTTCAGCTTTCAAGCGTCTTGCCATGAAGTCATGACTCCTGAAATATATCCATTATTTTACTCACTCACGGAAGAAATTAAAGTTCAATCATTTTTCTTCAGAGTCTCGTCTGAGGATAATTTGGCAAGCTCTGAACGGTCGGAATCAGCACACCGTACAGCGGATGAGGTCAGGCATTGTGCTCTCTCTCTCTCTCTCTCTCTCTCTATCTCTCTCTCTCTCTCTCCTCTCTTTCTCTCTCTCTCTCTGTGTCTCTCTCTTTCTCTCTCACTCCCTCGCTATACCTCTCTCTCACTCCCTCGCTATACCTCTGTACTGTACTGTGTTGCCTTGGCAACCACTGTTCTCTCTCTGGTAGGATAGAGAGGAAGAGAGTGTGTATGAAAAGCAGAGCTACTTTAACAAGCGGTATATCTCTTCCTGAATTATATCGCATAACTTCTAATCCCCCTTTTCTCTCCCCCTTTTCCCTCTCTCACTATCCAATCCCACTGTTTTCTCTTTTCATTGATCCATTGCATCTTTTAATCTCATTTTCCCTTTCCCTCCTCCTTTTCCCCTCCCATTTCCGAATATATCATTACCCCCTCTCCAGGTCCGGAAGGTTCCAACACCACTGGACCCACAACCTCGACACCTCATTCTCGGAGGTGAGGAGGAGGAAGAGGAGGAAGAAATGAGAACATGGCTTAGGATGGAGTTAGAGGAGGGTGGGATCACTAAACCATCGAGTGATCTAGATACCAGTAACGGTCTACCATCTTCAAATGGTACTATTGTAGGAGTAAGATACCAGTTTGGTTTACATTACCAATTTCAATCAATTTTAACCAGTTAATTAACTAATCGATTAACCAGTCAATTAACCACTCAAATAACCAGTCAATTAACCAGTCAATTAACCACTCCTCCCTCTTTCTTCTAGTTCAAAGTGCCAAAAGTAAGGACAGTGGGTTTGAAACAACCCAGGCTATAAAAGGACAGCCTTCTTCTACAGTAACTAAGTCCAGTAAAGATATGACAACGCTAATGAATCGGGTATGTAACTAGGGATACTAAGTTACATACCGCCTGGGCCAAAAAAAACGTGGGGTGCGCCGAGCCTCATATCTCCCAAATCTTAACTTCTATCACCCTGATATTTTGACACAATATTTGTTTGTTATGTTCTAACCTTCTTTTACAGTTCACCCGCGGGGCGCGTGAGCTGTAGTCATAACTTGGCAAATATTTGTATGGGTACTCATTCGAGGAATCCAGAGTTTCAGCCCTCTAGACAAAAGTTCATTTTTTTCGCCTGAATGAACATTGAATGACTACCAAAGTGGGACCATATTTCGGTACCAAAGTTTTACAATTTTTTTTGGCTATCGATTTTCTTTCGAACGCGACCAGTTTGAACTTAATTGGATCACCACAAGAGACACAGTGTCCGGATTACCAGACCTAGGTTGGGTCATGTGATCCCCATCAAATTATGACGATTCAGCAAGAGAACTTAAATTCTAACGGACGCTGTATCGGTATACCGGCCTCATTAGCAGATGTGTTACGTGATACTTGACCGTTACACCTGCTTATTGGCACTTCGTAATGACACTAGCGTCCCAATGGGGGTCACATGGACAGACCTAGGGTTAGAAAACTGGCCACTGTGTCTCTTGTGGTGGTCCAATTAAGCTAAAATTAGTCGCGTTT
>AVPN01000072.1:37696-48785 GCA_000695325.1 Pleurobrachia bachei | reverse complement strand
CCCCCCCCCGCACTGAGAATTGTCCCTGAACCCAGCCAAAAGCACATAATATGCATGCAGAGACGGGGCCACTGCACAGGTTATACGATGTGATGGTAATGATTTCATCTTGCAAAATGCACATTATTATTAGTTCTAGTGAGTTCATGGACCATGTCTCCCTCTTTTTTGCTTCTTTTTATCTCTTTTTCGTCTTTTTTTTCACAAATGAACGCTTACTAGTGCAGAAATAGACATGGGGTGAGTAAGATAAATTCAGTGGAAAAGACTCAAGAAAGAGAATGATAGTGACAGAGAGAGAAAGGGAAAGTGAGAGAGAGAAAGATAGTAATAGAGAGAAAACGAGAGGGCCAGAGAGAGTATGGCATGAGTAAGAATACAGGCTAAATTAGTACAATTTTACAGAGGTGCAGTGCACTGTACGTGATGTAACCTAAGCACAGTGCACACACACATGTGCAGTTGTTTTGAACAGATAGATATAGAGAGAGAATGTCAAACAAGTATTCGGCTGGGTGACGTAGTGTTCAAGGAGGGAGGGAGAGTGTGGGGGTTTCTTTAGAATGCGCCCAAACAAAATACAATATAATCTAGTGGGAGGAAGTGGGTAGTACAACACAGGATGTACAATATATGATACAAGTTACAACAGGATGCAACAATTAGTGAACGAGTGGTCTGTTAAGATAGGGGTATGTGTATTGGGGACCAATTGAAAGAACTTGTGCAATGTTGGGTATGTGTATTGGTTACCATAGGAACAAATTGAAAGACGTTGTTTTTTAAATACTTCAGTAAAAGCATATTGTATCAGAATTGATGCTATATTATAAAGGAAAATTGGGGTTGGGAAATTTAAATAAATAAACAAACTAATTATATATGTTATATAGAGTGATATATATTGTTGATATCTCGCCCAACTCAAAATAATATAATATGCACCATAATACACATGATACACTCACGGAATTCTCTCTTTAACATAATATCACGGAGAATTATATATCTCTGCTGAAGAATTGTACTAATTTATATCGCGTAATCTCTGTAAGCAATAATTATTGACGATCTGTAACATTATAGCGGTTCATAACTGACCTGGAAAGTAAGTAGAGCGAATTCTAACTAGCTGCAGCTATATCTCATTGTTATTACAATATTATACTAAATCTGCCTAATAAGTAATATCACGGCTTATCTCACTAATTTACATATTATATTGTGTGACAAACTATTGCTCTCTCGTTCACAGTACATTCTCAATCCCATGCAATTCAAGGACTCATCTTTTCATGCACCAGTTGCAATAATTTTACAAAAAAAAATTAAAAACTTTTTAAAACAATAAATTAATAGAGCAATACAAAAAAACGCTACGTCTATCTCAACTTCACCGTACTGCAGAAACAACGTTCATTCAGTTACCCGATTTACAGATGTATCATGTAAAGAGTTAGAAACCGACCGAAACAAGTAAACAACCAATCAGAACTCGTTATTCAGGTCACGTTGACTGGTTATCAGCCAATCAGGGACCAGTATTTCCTGATTCGGTCGGTTCCTGATACAATCGAGGTACCAAAGTTTTCAGTTTTACAGATATAACACGGTGAAGATGTAACTGTATTGCTTTGATATTTGTAAACTAACACACAGAGAGGGGATGCATTAATGTATAAACCAAGACTATAATATATAAAGCAGAGAAGGGGCTAAATAATAATTTGGAAAAGAGAGATTCCATGGGAGTAGCTGGGCTGAGATGAAAATTTAGAAAGATCCATACTTTGCATGACCCTTTCATCGAGACTCGACTCTTTTTCACTCTGTTTTGCTATAGATATATCAGCATAGCAAAGCTACTAGATAGAGATAAAGTCTTCACTTTTTCTAAGAATATAATTATCTTTAGGCATCATATAAATATTATACTTTGGGGGCGAGATTGAGGGGATCAACAACTCGATATATCAATAGTGTAGCGGCCCTCTTCCTTCGCAATATCTCTCTCTTTCTCTCTCAGATAACTTCATGCATTATCAGGTCCAAAGAGAGAGAGATATGTGTCTGTGTCACCAGATCATGACTCACTCAGATTCAGTAGAAATAACACGCACACAAAACTTCTTCACAAAACACACATGTACTACATATTCCGGGCTTCCCGAGCTCTCTGACATCAGATCTGTGCTTATTTTTCTCGCCGATATTTCATGTGTGACACTGTTCACTCCGAGAGTCCCTATCTCTCATTCAATACAAACACATGCACAGTGTGTACAGCAGCTGAGACTACGATGAACTGGCCTCCTGTTTCATGGACTTCCCTTCTTGATCCTCCTGATCACTCGCCATATTGAGTCGCTGTTTCTGGGAATTAACCAACTGCATCTTCCAGTTAATCCGCTCGTTCGCACTGAACATTTGGAGGCATGCCTCCACTCCATGCTCCTCGTATACATGCTGTTTTAACAGACATTTCTGGGTATACGTTTTGGTACAGAACGCACACTTGATCTTCATATTCCAATGTATGGTGTACACATGGCGATTTAGTGAGGAGCGTTGCGAGAACTTTCTATGGCAGATCTTGCAGGCGTACTTCTTGTAGTCTAGAAACTGATTCATGCCTCCGCCCGCTGCTCCTGGGTCCCCGCTACCTGCTTCCCCCGAGGGAGAGGGTTGTTGGGAGCCGTGGGGAGCTTTAGCGAGGGGAGGTGCCGGAGGGGGTGGGGGAGCGTACTCTTGGGTAGGCGTGGTACTGGTCGTGGCGGAGGCATCTGTCGTCTCGAAAGTGTTCCCTGAGGTGGGGGTTGTTTGGGAGGTAAACACGTTGGAGGTCGATGTGGAGGAGGCAGTGGGGATACAGCTGGCCGCGATTAACTGCGAGATGAAGGCGTTGTTTTTCTGGATATTCAAGAGAGGAAGTTCCTTCTTCCCAAGAAAGGACTGCAGCGGTTGTGTTGTGGGGATAGGACTGGGCAGGTTTGAGAGTGATCCGTTCTCGTATTGCGGACCCCTGATATCGGGAGGTTGTTAATAATTTGGAAAAGAGAGATTCCATGGGAGTAGCTGGGCTGAGATGAAAATTTAGAAAGATCCATACTTTGCATGACCCTTTCATCGAGACTCGACTCTTTTTCACTCTGTTTTGCTATAGATATATCAGCATAGCAAAGCTACTAGATAGAGATAAAGTCTTCACTTTTTCTAAGAATATAATTATCTTTAGCCATCATATAAATATTATACTTTGGGGGCGAGATTGAGGGGCTCAACAACTCGATATATCAATAGTGTAGCGGCCCTCTTCCTTCTCAATATCTCTCTCTTTCTCTCTCAGATAACTTCATGCATTATCAGGTCCAAAGAGAGAGAGATATGTGTCTGTGTCACCAGATCATGACTCACTCAGATTCAGTAGAAATAACACGCACACAAAACTTCTTCACAAAACACACATGTACTACATATTCCGGGCTTCCCGAGCTCTCTGACATCAGATCTGTGCTTATTTTTCTCGCCGATATTTCATGTGTGACACTGTTCACTCCGAGAGTCCCTATCTCTCATTCAATACAAACACATGCACAGTGTGTACAGCAGCTGAGACTACGATGAACTGGCCTCCTGTTTCATGGACTTCCCTTCTTGATCCTCCTGATCACTCGCCATATTGAGTCGCTGTTTCTGGGAATTAACCAACTGCATCTTCCAGTTAATCCGCTCGTTCGCACTGAACATTTGGAGGCATGCCTCCACTCCATGCTCCTCGTATACATGCTGTTTTAACAGACATTTCTGGGTATACGTTTTGGTACAGAACGCACACTTGATCTTCATATTCCAATGTATGGTGTACACGTGGCGATTGAGCGAGGAACGTTGTGAGAACTTTCGATGGCAGATCTTGCAGGCGTACTTCTTGTAGTCTAGAAACTGATTCATGCCTCCGCCCGCTGCTCCTGGGTCCCCGCTACCTGATTCCCCCGAGGGAGAGGGTTGTTGGGAGCCGTGGGGAGCTTTAGCGAGGGGAGGTGCCGGAGGGGGTGGGGGAGCGTACTCTTGGGTAGGCGTGGTACTGGTCGTGGCGGAGGCATCTGTCGTCTCGAAAGTGTTCCCTGAGGTGGGGGTTGTTTGGGAGGTAAACACGTTGGAGGTCGATGTGGAGGAGGCAGTGGGGATACAGCTGGCCGCGATTAACTGCGAGATGAAGGCGTTGTTTTTCTGGATATTCAAGAGAGGAAGTTCCTTCTTCCCAAGAAAGGACTGCAGCGGTTGTGTTGTGGGGATAGGACTGGGCAGGTTTGAGAGTGATCCGTTCTCGTATTGCGGACCCCTGATATCGGGAGGTTGTCCCGGTCGAGGTATGATGGACGGGAGAGGGTTTCCGAAGGCGGCGTCAAATCTGTGCAAGTGTATGGGCGGGAGGGGGACATCTCTCCGTTGCTGAAAGAAAGATCGATCCCGATCAAGGGCTGTAGGGGAGTCCTTCATGTAGTAGTTGACATCTGGAATATATGGCATGCTGGGAGTTCTCATAATGTTCTGGGCCACCTGGGGAGCCATACTTCCGTTCCTGTAGTCCCTCATGGCATCTTCAGGCACCTCGGGGGAGGTTCCTGGAGATCTTTGTTTGGGGGAGTCCTCTTGGTCCTCGTTTGAGCTGTGCCCACTGCGAGAACTGGCCACACTGCTGTTATTGCTGGTACAAGGGTATTTGTCCATTGGGGCCTGCTGGACATCCTTGGACAGCTCGACTGGACTCTCCTGCTGCACGTCCTCATCTTGACCATTATACTTCTCAATTGTTATCGGGCCATGGTGGGGTAGGGGCTGGTGGTGGGGTCGATACGGTGGTTCTCTCTCATCACTGTGTGGCTGTTCATCATCTTCTTCTTCATCTTGATCCTCTTGTTGGTGATGGTGTTCCTCTTCTTCTTCCTCTTCTTCTGGCTCAGGAGCATGTTCCGCCGGGCACCGATGGTGCTTCAACCTCTGTTTAGACTGGAAATGGTTGTGGCACTTGGTACACACGAACGACAGCTTGTAGTGGGATAACCGAACGTGACACCGCAAGTGGGTCTGCTTGTGAAACCTGGATGGACACAGTTTGCACTTGAAGATCTTGTGGTAAGAGAGTGGTTTCTTGTTGGATGGAGAAGTGATCCCATCCTCGCTGGCTGCAACTGCCCCCTCAGCGATGTCTCTGTCACCCAAGACCGTTGCTGTGGGGTCCGGTTTGGGTTTGTATGATCGGAGGCTCTTCAACAATTGCCTGGCTACCTTTGTGCGTACCTGCAAGATAGTGATTTATAGAAAAGGGAAAAGGATTAATAGAGATTTATAGACGACAAAAATGGGGGTGCGGTGGGAGCGGGGGACAAAGAGAGTATGTATAATGGATGTCTCAACAGTGCATGTACACACGTCTGTCCTCTGTATGTGTGTGTAAGCGGGGGTGTATTGAGTCGCGTGTGTGTGGCTTAAGGAGGAAAAAGGTATCATTTTCCGACACATGTATTGTCAATATAATATGAGGTTTGCAGGATTGGGATGATGTGATGTAGAACCGATGATAGGCTTATGTGTCTAGCGTAGAAATAATGCAATGTGCATACACTGTAGTTGTAGGTGCATACTGACCACACATGTAAACTGTAACAGAAGACCGTGCGATATGTGACAGAGACAAGTGAAATGCCAGAACTGAGAGACCGATCAAGTGATTTATAATGAGAGAGACCAAGACACAAACCCAGAAATATACCCCAATTACCTGAGCGGTTTCCTCCATAATCATGATCTCTTGCTCGGACATGTCCGAGGGAATCTTATTACTCTCCTGATCCAACCACTCCAGTTGTGTCAGCGCACTTTCTGTCTCCTCCAACGCCGTCAAAATGCTCTGTTTGATGAACTTAAACGCAAAATCAAGCTGAGATTTCTTGGGCGGTTCGAAGCACTCAGCATCCTCCTCCATAGGATGCATCTGTTGTGGAGGAGATTCCATGGGTGGTGGGGAGGGTTTTCGTTGGACTGGACATCCTTGGACAGCTCGACTGGACTCTCCTGCTGCACGTCCTCATCTTGACCATTATACTTCTCAATTGTTATCGGGCCATGGTGGGGTAGGGGCTGGTGGTGGGGTCGATACGGTGGTTCTCTCTCATCACTGTGTGGCTGTTCATCATCTTCTTCTTCATCTTGATCCTCTTGTTGGTGATGGTGTTCCTCTTCTTCTTCCTCTTCTTCTGGCTCAGGAGCATGTTCCGCCGGGCACCGATGGTGCTTCAACCTCTGTTTAGACTGGAAATGGTTGTGGCACTTGGTACACACGAACGACAGCTTGTAGTGGGATAACCGAACGTGACACCGCAAGTGGGTCTGCTTGTGAAACCTGGATGGACACAGTTTGCACTTGAAGATCTTGTGGTAAGAGAGTGGTTTCTTGTTGGATGGAGAAGTGATCCCATCCTCGCTGGCTGCAACTGCCCCCTCAGCGATGTCTCTGTCACCCAAGACCGTTGCTGTGGGGTCCGGTTTGGGTTTGTATGATCGGAGGCTCTTCAGCAGTTGCCTGGCTACCTTGGTGCGCACCTGCAAGGTAGTGATTTATAGAAGAGGAAAAAGGATTGGTAGTGATTTATAGAAGACGAAAAGGTGGGGTGCGGTGGGAGCGGGGGACAAAGAGAGTATGTCTAATGGATGTCTCAACAGTGCATGTACATACGTCTGTCCTCTGTATGTGTGTAAGCGGGGGTGTATTGAGTCGCGTGTGTGTGGCTTAAGGAGGAAAAAGGTATCATTTTCCGACACATGTATTCTCTGAGTCAATATTATGAGGTTTGCAGGATTAGGATGATGTGATGTAGAACCGATGATAGGCTTATGTGTCTAGCGCAGAAATAATGTGCATACTGACCACATGTAAACTGTACCAGAAGACCGTACGATGTGTGACAGAGACATGTCATTCCCAGAACTATGAGAGACCGATCAAGTAATGAAATGGTTTAGCACATAATGATGATGAAAATATGAAAAAGAGAGCTCGAGGGAAGGAAAGCCCAGACGAAAACCCAGATTTTTACACCCCAAATGAGGGGACCCAATTACCTGAGCAGTTTCCTCCATGATCATGATCTCCTGTTCGGACATGTCCGAGGGAATCTTATTGCTCTCCTGATCCAACCACTCAAGTTGTGTCAGCGCACTTTCTGTCTCCTCCAGCGCTGTCAAAATGCTCTGTTTGATAAACTTGAAGGCGAAATCAAGCTGCGATTTCTTGGGCGGTTCGAAGCACTCAGCATCCTCCTCCATGGAGTGCAGCTGTTGTGGAGGAGATTCCATGGGTGGTGGGGAGGGTTTTCGTTGGACTGAAGGAGATACCTGTTCCATTGTTACCGGATGATCCTCAGTTTCCATTTTGCTACAAGGGGAACATGAGAGGGTTAGGTAGGTTGGCAACAAGTTGGAATGAGAGCATTGGGTTAGGTATAATTGGCAACAAGTTGGAAAACTAAGATAGTAAAAAGTGTAATAAATTATTAAAAGACAGTTTATTTGTGTGCAACAATGGCGTAACAGCGAGGGGAAATTATCGGATCAAAAACTCGGATTAGGCTAGCGGAGACATCATTGTCGTGAAGATAAAGCAATCTATCAATAAGTACCACATACTCAATTACACGCGACAACACCGTCCGTAACTGGTAAAACACAACCAATTTCCGGTGATCTGTGGCATCGAAACGTTCTTCAGAGGCTGCAATTGCTTCATCAGTTAGGGTCTCTGAGGTCAGTTGCAGCTTTGTAAGAGCGGCCCGAGTGTAATCGAGAAAGTTGGTTGCCTTGGTCGCGGAATGCCCGACGTTCATGGGAACTGGACCTGGAAAATTCTCGCTCAGGAGCACTTGGAAGATGGCACGGTAAAATAAGTTTGCCGCAGGGAGAGCACCCGTTGAAGCCATTCGTTCGGGTGCTTGTTGCGCCAGGTTGAGAGCGTTCCGGGTAAAGGACACGGGATTTCCTTGAAGAAACTTGGACATAGGGAAAGCATGTACTGACTCCGGAGCGGAAAGCTTGGACTTGTGTTCACCAGGACTCAGAAAATAATCCGCTGGTTCTTTTTGTGTTATCAAATGATAGCAACACCCAATCGAGACGACAGACTGCAGGCTGGGGCACTTTAAAAATGTATGCAGGAGTACCGATGTTAGGTCCCCACATGCATGTAAACCAATCAACATGGTACTTCGGGTACCCTGTACATGTTGACTCTCTGCCGCCACCATGGCAACGAAATCATTCCTTATATGGTCCGATGAGATTTCCATTGTTATCGGCTCGTAATGGTTTAGCGGTTCCCTTGGTAACGGTGGTAACGAAGGGTGAAGTCGATTATAAAGTGATCGCCATTGTTTTTCCATTAGTTTGTTCCTCTCCAGACCGCCCCGGGTATTCACCTTTTCCCGATCTATTCCAATCACAGACAACCCCGGATTGGAGAGTGCAATCTGTTCCGATAGGTATCCCTTACCACTGCCAAAATCAATAACCTGATCCACAGGATTCTCTTCAAGGGACTGGTGAATTAAGGAGCTGAGAAGACAAACTTCGTGCTGCTTTTTAGGGCTCATACCCAGTTTAACAATCGCCGGTGCAGATTCAGCGTTCAAGGCGGGAAAGACGGAAGTGGCTGTCAAGCAATCGTTTAGAAACACTCTTAGGCCCTCCGGCATAGTGCCCTGGTAGCTGGCCAGGAAACTTGCGGGCTCGGGAAGGAGAGCGAGATCAGAATCCGTTAATGACAGCAAGAATTCGCTCCATCCGGGGTGGTGAGATTCAAGGGGAGACCAATGATTTTGTTGGAAAAACTGGACCAGCGGAGAGTCGATGAGAAAGGAGAACTGCTCGAGAAGGGACTTGCATTTTAACAGGCATTGGTGGATCTCTTGGTTAGTGCATGTCGGCATGGGGCTAAAACACTAGAGCTTAGTCGAGGAAAGAGTCGAAAAGAAATGAGTTTTGGGAGGGAGGGAGGGAGAGAGAGAGAGAGGGAGAGAGAAAATGCTAGAAATGAAACGATATAGTGCTCATGAGATGAATCCAAATGAAAGATTGCAGTAAAATTCTAATCTAATCCAATTCAAGCAGGGATATTATCTCGCTCCAGGTATTTTCACTATCCTTCTGTGCAGTCAAAACATGTCTCTTTCTCTCTATTTTTTCTCAAAGTTAATCTCATAGTTGTGTTGGTATAAGAAAAAGAGAATGAGCTAAAGAAAGATGAACTAACCAGATCAAGATATCATATGAAAATGCGGGCATGGATTATTCCAAAGTGTGCCATTAATGAGAGAGAGAGGGGGAGAGTGGAGGATGGAGAAACGATAGAAGGAGACAGAGAAAGTAAGATCTTGCATTTTGAGACGTACATTTGCATAAAATAAGCTGACATACCATCCATTACACCGTAAGGGTGATAATCTTTAGGAGAGAGAGAGAGAGAGAGAGAGAGAGAGAGAGAGAGAGAGAGAGAGAGAGAGAGAGAGAGAGAGAGATAGAGAGAGAGAGAGAGAGAGAGAGAGAGATACAAATTAAGATGAAGATGAAAAGAAGGAGGCCTGATGGTCATTGCGACAACAAACAAACACAAGAGAGAGAGCTAGAGGAGGATTAGTAATTATGGCTTGTTATGATAATAACTTGAAATCCAATATCAAAATGATGGAAAACACCCCGTGGTGGGAACGCTGCAACAAGTGTACAAATGTTAATAGTGGCGAGGGGAGGTACACAGTTGTGTGTGTATCTCTCACAAGGAAATGGTGCCTGCTAGCCAATACATCTCACTGTATAGCAATGGAAGACGACACGTGACACACAAGCGATGTCATGTGACCCACACACCATACCATGTGCCCATCTCCCCACCATCTTTTTGTTTCCCTCCCTCTCTCACTCTCTCTCTCTCCCTCTTTCCCATATTATCTCTCCCTACCTCTCTTGTACACATAGGGAGGCGGGGTAGGAAAATGTCCCCATGAACTGCAAGGAGAGAGAGAGAGAGAGAGAGAGAGAGAGAGAGAGAGAGAGAGTAGGCGGAAAAAGATAGCCAGCACATAGAAATGGAGATAGAGAAAGATAGGGAGATGGAGAGACATAGAAAGAGTGTGAGAGCGGGGCATTGAAAAGTTAGAGAGATCATGGGATGGAAAATATAACTATTATCACTACAACGGTGAACTAGGATTACTAACGCTCACTGAGCCTCACTCATTTTAGTACAAGAAATACTTCTCTTTTTTCTACTCAAAAGTCATATATCCAGCTTCCGGCCTCGACTTTCCCTAATTCTCTCTATCTCTACATTGCCTCTCTATTTCTCTCCAAAATAGGCTAGGCGCTTTTTGCTAAAATAAAAAACTGAGACATAACAGAGGTTTTCCACTTGTATTGTACTCCTATGGGGTCCCAGAAACACCAAAAAAATTTTCCACTCCAACCGAGGTGAAGAAAGTGCCCAAATTGACCACGCCCTTTTTGCCTGTATTTTCAGCCTTGACCAAAAATAGCAACTTTGCTTTGGATTGGAGTAGAAACAAAAGTGAGGACATTAGAATGTGTAGAATGAGCAGCAGAATCGATTGGGACCAAGCAGAAGTCGTTATCTTGTCAGGTTCGCGAGATAATTGGATAATTAAGTATGCGCATAACCGTTTTTGAGCCATTTGGCTATAGCCACTCTGGAGCGGTTTCAACAATTTTGCTTCACAGAAGCTTGTTCAGCATATAAAAATTAGTGGGTGTAACAAATATGAAGTTTCTATCGCATAAGGTCTCTGCGTTATTCAACTTCAAAGGTGGAAAAATGAGCGAAAATGAGGGGGAAAAGTCGAAATTTGGTCATTCTACACTCATTTTTCGACCCTTGAAGTTGAATAACGCAGAGACCTTATGCGATAGAAACTTCATATTTGTTACACCCACTAATTTTTATATGCTGAACAAGCTCCTGTGAAGCAAAATTGTTGAAACCGCTCCAGAGTGGCTATAGCCGTATGGCTCAAAAACGGTTATG
>AVPN01000072.1:0-25067 GCA_000695325.1 Pleurobrachia bachei | reverse complement strand
CCATTGGCATTGAATTTTAGTGATGGGGGGGGGGGGCTTCTGCTACTTGCGCTTGCTAACACATACACACATCTCTCTCCATCTATCTCTCTGCCTCTCTTTTACTATCTTTCTTCCCCTCTATACTAATTAGACTAAGGAACTGCCCCGTGGCACAGGAAAGGTCTTTGGGCCATTAGTTTAATAACTTGCACCAAAGTCTCATCTTACCTAACGTCTTATTCTCTACCCTTCAAATCTCCATGTCTAACGTTTAGTAAATTGTCCCTTCCATACCTCTCACGCCTCCAAATTATATTGAAAGAGGTAAATTTGGGGACCATAAAAAGTCAAATTCGAGACAGCATGTAATCCTGACAGAAATTTATGCTTCTCTTTGTCGCCTTCAATCTTATAACCAGACAGTGAAGAGTTAGTGAAGGTATCATGCAAGCCCCCCGATACTCCACAATAAAATTTCCCCTCTCATTTTTCTCCCTTCTAGAAAATTCCCCTTCTGTAGAAGAAAATATATTTGACTGCATTTCTAACCATTTTATATGACGTCACAACTATTCCATTTCTACTGAACGGAATATATTTAACTTTGAAAAGAATATTTAACCTCCCTTCCCTTCAGATCACGTCAACTATTTCGGAGTTTCCGATCCCATTGGTCCAATCGCCATCTCGATACGAAAGGAAAAGATAGATGTAGGGGGTAGTGAAGCTACCTACCAGTTTAGAATCGTCATACGATCAGCCAAGGTAAGAGTTAATATTGTGAAATTATCTTGTTTGGCAGTTTTAGGGGTGTGGACTGTGGATACTTGCCTTGGCAAGCGATATATATCGTCGCAGGCGAGGCTCTACCAACACAAAGTGTGGAAGAACCTCAAATTGTGTTAGGTCGATAAAAGATTCTTCCTAGTATCGGATTATTTGATATGGGGGTATCATTTCGATTTTCTACGATATCTGAAATACGATCGAATAGTAATCATTGCATAATCAGAGACATAGAATAATGTTGATATTCCACGACTGGATTTATATTGTCAGTAGATTCGGAGAGTGTGTGTGAATGTGGTAATTTGATACACTGTGGGAATATATTCGGTGGGCCATCTGTATCTTTCACACTAACACACTGACACACAGTTCTCTTTGGCTCCGATCACTAAGTTCTATTCTATTCCCGATAATAATTCCATTTTCAACACGGTTATTACTCTCAGCTCACCCTTGATTTTATTATATCTGATAACAATCCTTTGGTGTGTTCGACATGTAATTTTAGAGTTGTGCAACTAATAAGAATATGAAATTGATGAAAGTAAATTTCGTAAATAAGTTTAGAAGGTATGCAAGTCGTTTATCGTAGATTAATCTTAATCTAGTTCTTAGAATTCAGACAGTTCAAGGAAATAAAGCACAAGGCCAAACACCTTGTATGCATCTTAATTTAGAACGATGAAGTGATAAAGAAAATACTTCATACCCCTTCCCTTCTTCAGTTACCAACGTTGCGAGGTTCCATTCTTGAGGATTTCCTTCCCTCAGCTAGAGGTGTTGGGAATGGGAAGGTGTCCTTCAGGGATGTTCTGGAGTGTATTGCTCCTGGTGTGAAGCAGGATGGCCTCAAGTTAGCGGAGCAGAAACAAAGCGTAAGTAGGGGGTCATCAGAACCAGTTAATTAGATTTCCCCATCTACCCAGAACCAGTGGGGGATTGTATTATCACGTACCTCTCTGGGTATAAATGTGGCTGGTTCGTGTTGTCACAACATTGTTGTGATGCATTAAACCACATGGCTTCCTCATGTCACTGACACCACTGCAAATTCCTTTGTCTCCCTCCAGCATGCAGTCTCTTACTTACTCATCAGTATTCGGTTATCGGTTTATCGATATGGATATACAAATCACAAAATATGCTATTCTCTGGAATTTATTTTCCGTAAAACTTCCCCCGATAAATGGCGACACTGAGCTCTGATGTTGCAGCACTTACTACCATGCTATCAGCTCTCCTTCTCTTTCTCCCTCTCCCCCCCTCTCTCTCTCTCTCTCTCTCTCCCTCTCTCTCTCCTCTCTCTCTCACACACTCTCTCTCTCTCCCTCTCTCTCTCTCTCTCTCTCTCTCTCTCTCTCTCTCTCTCTCTCTCTCTCTCTCTCTCTCTCTCTCCCGTTTACCTCACTCCCAGTCACTACAGCTCGCAGTGCACTCAGAGCAGCTATCATCACTACCAAGTCACGTGATTCATTTCCTCCCCTCTCATTGGCTGATATCTAGTCACGTGACTAGTATCATGGCCTGTGATTGGCCTACACAGATCAGTGTGTATGTCTCCCCTTCTTGCACCTCCCAGTACATTCACCTTCCCTACATAGCTGAACTATGACTAATGCTCGACCCGAAAGTTATAAGACCATACACTGGAGTTATAAGACCCGAAACTCAAGTTGTATAAGACTCGGTTTCATAGTATAGTGTCAGGTAGAAACCGTAATACTAGTGAGAGGGGCCGGGTGACACACAACAAGAAATAGTGAAGTGATTCAATAATTGTATACCCCACCCTCCCCTTCTTCCTTGAATCTGTCAACGTCATGAATTAAATATTTCTCTTTTCAGGTTGTTGAATCTCTACTGAAGTTTGACGACATTTCGGTGAGTTAGACATTCTGACTTGCCCCTTTATGTGGGGCTCTCTCCTTATACGGGGTTACTAGATAAACATGCAACTGACAACCAATTACAACTGTCACGGAGCTAACTAAAATAACCATATTTGGCATTAACTGACAGCCAATTAACCAACTAAAATAACCATATTTGGTAATTAATTCCCTCTCTTGTTCAGTTGGCCGTGACGTACAAGGTGGGTCTGGTGTACTGCAAAGCGGGCCAGAAAACAGAGGAGGAGATGTACGGGAATGGTAAGTTATAGGCCGAAGCAAGTAAACAACCAGTCAGAACTCGTTATTTAGGTCACGTGACTGGATATCAGCCAATCAGGGGCCAGTATTTCCTGATTCGGTCGGTTCCTGGTTACAGCTGACATGATTCTTAAGTTTACAGGACATGATTCTTGATCTACCGAACCCTTGTAGTAAAATGACGTTGTAGATCAGGGCGATTCTTTCTCTTCTGGAGAATCTGAAATTCTTGCCCCTCCCCCTTTTGGCTACCCTTGAATTACCGGTGACTCGTGCCACGCTAGAGAGAAAGAGTAGCGGGGTAATAAAGAGCGAAATGGAGAGAGGGGGTAGCTTCACTAGAGAGAGGGAAAGACAGAGAGCGCTCTGGGGACCTGGGGTAGCCTCGCAGCTCGCTACCAAATGTATAGTCCTAGAAGCAGAGAAATAAAAGTAGGCAGAGAAATAAAAGTGACGAATATAAAATATTCCCCTCTCTCACGAGCACTGGAAGGGAAGCAGTAGATGTATGTATTTGCCATGTCAGTGAGAAAGTACCATCTTTTTCTATCTTTGTATTTTCTTCATTTTATCCTACAATATTCTCCCTCTCTAACTCTCTCTCTCTCTCTCTCTCTCTCTCTATCTCTATCTCTCTCTCTCTCTATCTCTCTCTCTCACCACTTCTCCATTAACCACACCACAAACTATTACACGCCCCACAGTTCTGCGTGAAGCTATATGTCCGTGTGAGAGTATGTAGATTTACTAAGTGCATACATCCCCCACTAGTTTGTTCGTGAATGGCTCCTGCGGGCCAGTCATACAGGGGAGATTGTTATGTGTGTGCTAGAAAACATAGAAATGAGACGCCATGAGCTGCTGTATCTGCTGATTCAAAATATAGCAGAAAGGGAGGGAGAGAGAGATACAAAGAGAGAGAGGGAAAGAGAGAGAGATAGAGAGAGAATGAGAGAGAGAAATAGAGAGAGAGATGTGCAAGCCAGTGTATTAATCGAAAGAAGCCGAAGAGAGCTTGGCTGTTGTGGGTATATAATACACTGACCCACTCACACACACAAACGGACAAAGATCTCTCTCTCCCACTGGTATTCCGTTATTTCTCTCTCCCTGTAAATCTCTCTCTCTTTTTCTCTCCCACTACTCCCTGTAAATCTCTCTCTTTTTCTGTCTTCCTCCGCATCTCTCTCTCCGTTATCCATTACCCTCTCTCTCCGGCCCACTCGCTCTCAATTTTCACCCCCACCCTAAATTGAGTTACCGGTATCTACACTGGCAGAGCCCTGTCCCTGTATGTGTTGTCTGTGTGTTGGTTTGAAAATTGTATAGGTATGTATATCAGTTTGTGTGTCAGTTTGTTTTCCAGTTAATTGTCACTAAACACAATTGTAACATGTTTTATATATTACACACAATGTTACACCACATGTACGGTTAATAAATAATGTTACTTGTCTATTGTCTGACAGACGTCTGTCAGTACTGAGTTACTGTGTGTGTGTTGTGTGTGTGGTTACACTGTTCGTCACATAGTGCATCGGACATGCTCCGTGGCTAGTCAGGAAACAGCAAAAGTGCATCCTTCTCTTGTTGAGTAACGGAGAGAGAGAGAGAGAGAGAGAGTGTGTGTGTATGAGAGAGAGAGAGAGTGGGAGGATAGAGAGTAAGAGAGAGAGGCAGAGAGAGAGGGTAAGGGAGAGAGGGAGAGATTTGTCGAATGCTGTTACAGCTGTAAGAAAGCATTGTATGCAGCAGCAGTGTGAGAGAAATTTGAATATTCTGTAATAAATGCATGACTGGTGAAATATTATATTATGTACTGGGAAGGTTTTTTATGTGTCTTAACCTTTCTCCGTGCTCCTCGCTCCTGGGGCGGAGAGAGAAAGGGTCGAACAAGGCAAGTTTTTACTTCCCTTTTGAGATGCAGGCTAAGGGCTTCAAATAGGGCATTCAGATTCAGATTTCAGATTTCAGATTCAACTTGGTAGGTCACCCACCCCTCCCCTCAATCCTCATTTATGTATGGTGATCTCGATGTCGTTACGAAAGAGAAACCAAATTCGGTTTCTTTTTGAATAAGAATGCTCTAACGTCACGCATCCTTTGTGTTTTGGTGCACTCCGGTCACTCCCTTCTAGCTATTAGGGAGATATAGAGAGATTGGGGCTAAAACGGCATTGTGATGTAGATGGTAGAGCTGGGATGTTGAAATATATGGAGATCACTAGCTCGTTGATAGTATCAGACCTGATCTAAGTATCATCAGAACCACATCAGAAAGATATTAACTATTACGTGTGCAGCAGTATGTTCTCATCTTATACTAAAACCCTCTCTCTCTTACTTTTCTTCTCTCTCCAGACCCTCTCTTCTTCTCCCTTTCCTCCTCCCTCCCACTAGTTTGTTCGTGAATGGCTCCTGCGGGCCAGTCATACAGGGGAGATTGTTATGTGTGTGCTAGAAAACATAGAAATGAGACGCCATGAGCTGCTGTATCTGCTGATTCAAAATATAGCAGAAAGGGAGGGAGAGAGAGATACAAAGAGAGAGAGGGAAAGAGAGAGAGATAGAGAGAGAATGAGAGAGAGAAATAGAGAGAGAGATGTGCAAGCCAGTGTATTAATCGAAAGAAGCCGAAGAGAGCTTGGCTGTTGTGGGTATAATACACAGACCCACTCATACATACAAACGGACAAAGCCCTTGTCTCTCTCTCCCACTGGTATTCCGTTATTTCTCTCTCCCTGTAAATCTCTCCGTATTTCTCTCCCACTAGTCCCCGTAAATCTCTCTCTTTTTCTGTCTCCCTCCCCATCTCTCTCTCCATTATCCATTACCCTCTCTCTCTCTCCGGCCCACTCGCTCTCAATTTTCACCCCCACCCTAAATTGAGTTACCGGTATCTACACTGGCAGAGCCCTGTCCCTGTATGTGTGTTGTCTGTGTGTTGGTTTGAATACATCACAGTCTGTTTGTCAGTTCCTTTGGCAGTTTGTATACGTCAGTTTGTGTGTCAGTTTGTTTGGTATGACATGTTTGTCGGTACTCGGTGTGTTTTTCAGATGATTGTAACTAAACGTTCTGTAAAACATAATTATAACATGTTTTATATACTACACGCAATGTTACACCTCATGTACGGTTAATAAATAATGTTACTTGTCTATTGTCTGTCAGTACTGTGGATGTCTGTCAGTACTGAGTTACTGTGTGTGTTGTGTGTGGTTACACTGTTCGTCACATAGTGCATCGGACATGCTCCACATGGCTAGTCAGGAAACAGTAAAAGTGCATCCTTCTCTTGTTGAGTAACCGAGAGAGAGGGAGAGAGAGTGTGTGTGAGAGGAGAGAGAGAGTGAGAGCGAGAGTGAGAGAGAGGGGGGATGTTTGTGAGAGAGAGGAGAAAGATAGAGAGAACTAGGGAGAAATTGTCGAATGCTGTTACAGCTGTAAGAAAGCATTCTATGCAGTGCAGTGTGAGAGAAATTTGAATATTCTGTAATAAATGCATGACTGGTGAATATAATGTACTGGGAAGGTTTTTTTGTTATATTATGTCCTAACACTCCTCGACCTCGCTCCGAGGGCGGAGAGAGAAGGTCGAACATGTTTTTACTTCCCTTTTGAGATGCAGCAGGGCTTCAAATAGGGCATTCAACTTGGCATTAAACTTGGTAGGTCACCCACCTCGCCCCTCATTAATATATGGTGATCTAGATGTCGTTACGAAAGAGAAAGCTTTTGACCAATTTCGGTTTCTTTTTGAATAAGAATGCTCTAACGTCACCCTTCCTTTGTGTTTTGGTGCACTCCCTTCTAGCTATTATTGTCGGAGGGGGGATACAGAGAGAAATTGGAGTTAAAACGGTATTGTGATGTAGATGGTAGAGAGGGATGTTGAAATATATGGAGATCACGACTTCGCTCGTTGATATTATCATCTGATCTATTAGTATCATCAGAACCACATCAGAAAGATATTAACTATTACGTGTGCAGTATGTTCTCATCTTATATTAAACCCTCTCTCTTCATTTCCTTCTCTCTCTCTCTCTCTCCTAACTCTATCTATCTATCTCCCTCTCTTCTCCCGTCTCCAGACCCTTTCCCCTTCTTCTTCCCTCTCTCGTTTTATCTTCCTGTTTGTTTGTCCAAATATCGTGTGACGTATAAAACACACCAACTGTATCCACCTGTCAAACAAGACAGATAGGAAGATAGAAAGAAAGATAGAAAGATAGAAAGGGAGATAGAAAGATAGAATGGGAGATTCAATGAGAGAAAGAGAGATTGTGTATTGTGTGGTTGTGTAGTCTGATCTATTAATACCCAATGTCACGAACACATGCAGCAAACACTCTCTCACTCAGCCACACACCATTTTGTGTAAGAAACCCGGGAAGAAATGGGAATTATATCCTAACAAACAGAGAGAGAGAGAGAGAGAGAGAGAGAGAGAGAGAAGACCGAAAAGAATGGGATTGGGATATATATTGCGATTTCCAATACAGGAGGGAGAAAAACAAAGGCTTCCTGTCTCTGTCAAAAGAATGCAACAGCAGTAGCCGGAGAGAGAGTGATGTAATGTGCTTCTATTCACAATCCAGACCTGTGAAATAACGGGCACAGTGACCAATAATTTTCCATCCAACGCCAGAAACGCTCTACTCGACCCCTATAATTATTGTCTCTGCGGATGCAAGTGCGATTTAGGGTTCAGTAAATCATGAACCGTCTTTTCTTACTTCCCGCTTAGAACATGTTGGAGGTTGGCCTTCCGTGAACAGTAAAACATGAACATTATCAGTGGTCAATTGGAACGTCAGCGTGTAAAAGGTAGCCGCTGTTATTATCGTTTTTGAGCTTCAAACATATTATCGTGGTCTAATGATACTGTGATATTGTTCTTTCATCATGTCGGCTTTCTCTCTCTCTCTCTCCCTCTCTCTCTCTCTCTATATATCTTTCACTCTCTCTCTCTCTATCTCTCCCTCTCTCTCTCCCTCTCTCCCTCTCTCTCTCTCTCTCTCTATCTCTCTCACCCTGTCATTACCTCCACCCCCATATATCTCCTCTCACAGGATTGTTGTCAACAAGACAAGGATCATGAGGCTTCTCACCAATTTTAGACAATTGTGCGTGGCACAGAGGTGGATATGGAGAGAGGGAGTGAGAGAGAGAGGTGGATAGGGAGAGATAGAGAGAAAGAGGGAAGAGAGAGAAAATGCACTGTAATAAAGCCGAAAGGTATACACATGTGTTACACACCCACTGCTACAACATGGAAATACATTTCCCCGTGTGTTGTAGTGCTGCTGCGGGGCGGTACGATGCGGGGGCCGGGGGTGCACTACTCGGGCGGTTCGGCGGGTGCATTAGTCGTGTAACTCAACTAAACCATCTTTCTTTTTAAACATTCTTACGAACGTTTGTCAAGGTCATGTTCAAATATCCGGAAGAAAGATGATGAAATATTTTAGCACATAATCAAAGTTTATCACACCACGTCTGTTTCACGACTCTCAGACATCTACTCACTCAAATAATTTGAAGCATATTGTGTCTGTCTGTAGCGGTGCCAGCAGTAGCTAAGTTATGATTAGTTCTCACTCAATATTTTGGGGATCAGAAAGGTTCGAGGAAGACAAACTATACTTTCTAGAATAATCATTGGCAACAAATATTAAGGTTATTTGTAATGCATTCCATTTTAAACCTAAAACCTCTTTGATCTTTGTAACACAATTATGGTGCAAGTATGCAATTTTAGGACACAAACTCTGTATGCAATTTTAGGGCACAAACTCTCTTTATTTCTGTCTTCTGACACATTGTGGTAAGAATGCAGCTTGCACCATGCGTCAAACATATACATTCTTTCTACAGCATTTTTGTTTCAGTTTTTCTCTCACTCTTTCTATCTCTTTCTCTCTCTCTCAAACATATCACCAAACTACATTTGCAGACTATCTATAAAAAGCTGACCCTGTACAACGCCTTCTTCCTCCTTTCTCTCTATCTCTCTCCCACTCTCTCCCATTATATTCTCATATTCTATCATCATTTTCTACGTCATCGTATTGCCGTCTTGATCCCTTTCTTCAGGGAGCAAGTGGAAATTGTATGAAGATTCTCTTGCGAGTTGCGGTCTTCTTTGCAACATATAATTCATGTAGATAGGTTGGTGAACAAGACGGGACGCTGTACATTGGAGAGTAATCGCGGGGTCCGGGCCGGGTAATCTTGGAAGAATAGGAAGAAAGATAGAGGGAGAGTAGAATGGGGAAGTTGAGTGGTATAATAATAGGAGATCGGAGGAAGAATGACCAAAATAGCAAAGTGAGGAAGAGAGAGGGGATAGAGAAAGCGAGAGAAACAGAGAGCGAGAAAGAAACAGAGAGAAACCGACGGAGAGAGAGGAAAATAAACGGAAAGGAAGGAAGAATGTAGATTTAGGGGTAAAGTTTAGTGGTAATTGTGGATTAAGCAGAATTGCCAACTCTAATTTAACCCGAATTACCCACCCGTCCTAACTGCCAACACTCCCACACACGTACACGCACATTTTTCGTTAGAGCTTGCTTTATAACAGGGAGGAAGAGAGAGAAATGGAGATAGAGAGAGAAAGGGCACGCGTTTTATTGAAATCAGACCTGGAATTTATGTGTTCCAATATATATGCACTATGCAGTCGGATTCTCTCTCCCCTCTCTCACTCACATACCATAGCTTCCTCTCCCCTAACATTCCAATATTTTCAGCTGAAGGTAGTCCAGCATTTGACGAATTTATGGAGGCGATAGGGGATAAAGTTGCACTGAAGGGTTTTGATCAGTTCAGGGGAGGACTGGATAATAAAAGTAAGTGTTTTAGGAGCATATTGACTGTCTGTGTGTATAAAAATTAGCTTGCCACTAATGATTTCTTGGTTCTAGCAAGAATTCCCTGTTTTATAAGGTGGTAACGAAGTAACCCCTTGCCAGCTTCGGAACCAACTTTATAAGGCGATCACACAACATCGCCTCGCCGCCGCCGCGGTCACCCCATTGCAAGATTTTAGTGGGTGCGCGCAGTGGAGAGTTGAAATTTACAGCAGTTACTACGAGCTGAGCCGCGCACATATATACACACACCAATGTGGACCCCCCAATATTGTGTCTGATACCTCTAATTATAATAATTATCCACCCCCTAATAACTAATTATCTGCAGATGATACTACGGGTTCCCACTCCCTCTTTACACGGTTTAACAACTGCTCCATTATGTTCCATGTCTCCACCCTTCTGCCCTACTCTGAGAACGATTCACAACAGGTGGGTGACAATTGTATTTGTACACTCCATCACGGAATGTTTTTCTTGGGAAACCGCCAATAATTTCTATCCCTCCCGATATCGATAACTTGAGGGCTTTGTTACTGAGCGAGTTTTCTTTTTACCATATATAATTGTACTGGAACAGGGTACATAACGTATACCAAACTTCTCGCACATGTTCTAACATTTTAACACCCCTCCCTAGGTCGTCAGGAAGCGGCACATAGGAAATGATATCGTGACGGTGATCTTCCAGGAACCTGGATCAGCACCTTTCACCCCAGCCCAGTTCAGATCTCACTACCAGCATGTGTTTCTAGTGGTCAGGGCTCATAATCCATGTACACCGGAATGTACTTATGAGTAAGTGTAAATTTGCAATGTTGCTGTACCGGTGTCTCACAAAGCCTCCCCCTCCCCATGGTTGGGTGGGGATGTTTTCATTATAAAACGGGTACCATTGATCAAATCACATCATGATAGCGGTCATGTAGCTTGAAATAGAGATTCAAGACTGTCAATCCTGTTTTTAATTATTCACCACCTATGAGGTCGTCGATAGCCATCAAATAATTTTTGCCACCCACTACGCAATCAAGCTGAACTGTCACTCACCCAAGTATTTTCTGACCCCCACGCCTTAACCCTCCTGTCCTTAATGACATGTACGCCATCTCTATTTTACTGCTCCCGCCTCCCTCCCAGTAGCAGCAAAATAAAGTTGGCATACCCCCCCCCTCCTATTTTACTCTGTTAAATTCCTAACACTGACATGTATTTCAGAATTGCGGTAACACGGAGCGATGAGGTACCTGAATTTGGACCACCCATCTCTGAGAGGAGGATGAAGAAGGATTCTACCTTCCGACATTTCCTTCTTACCAAAAGTAATGAGCACTGAACTGTTACTAAAGTGTTACTAAACTGTCTACTAGTTGGGGGCACTAGTTGCTATCTGTATTACCGTGAACCACTCATGTCCTCCCTTATTCCCTGATTCTTTACTCTTTCTTACTACCCAACTTCAAAAAACTCCCTCAAAACCCTTTTTTATTTTACACTCCTAACAATCCTCCACTACAGTTATCAACTCACAGAACGCTAGTCTGAAGGCCTGTAAGTTATCCCTAATGGCAGCCCGTACTAGAGAGACCTACCTGAATGACTTTTGCAATAACATGTGCACTTCGACCTCGCTGGTTCCCAACCAGAAAAAAGGCAGCAGTACAGGTAAGATATTGAGGGGAAAGATCAAGGGTTTCTTGGGTAAAACCTGGACATGCAATTGTTTTATGTCCTGGTTGACCACGTGGGTTTATTCTTTCCCCTGTATATCTGTTTACGATAATTGATTCCACAAGCAGACAAGGATGATACAGACTCGTTGTTCATAAAACCACAACCTAATCCTAATAATTATGTCCTAACTCTTAGTATTATTCGAAGCAATATACAAACAGCAGACAAACAGCAGACAATAATCCTAACGTACAACTTATTTCAGGCAAGTTGACGCGATCCTGGTCCTTTAAGAAAAAGGGCCGAATAGCACAACGACTCGCTCCAGAGGTTGTCAGTAAAGGAGCCCTCATGTGGAAAGTTTCGGTGATGAGCGAGGGAGTGGAGAAAACTTGTATTCTGGCGATCTCACAACAAGAAATTGTGATTGTGGAGACTAAGACCAAGTTCATGGTTTGTTTGATAGAGTGTAGGAAGGTACTGGGATGGACTTCAAATGTGGACTCTCTCAAGCTCTTCTATGGAGCAGGTAAGTAAAACCTCTATACTCTATAGTCTCTCTGAAACTACCTGCATTCAATAATTAGAATCATTTAGCAAACAATAATACCTAAATTACTTCAGGAGAGGCAATTCAGATGAGACGTGATACCAGCACCTCATCTGGAGGAGAGGATAGTCAATTCGATATCGATGATATTGTGAAACGGTTAACTTGTGTCAGCAATGGCTGTGAGGTAAATATGACATAATGCTACCCATTCTAAAGTTTATCTGAATCATGGTCATAACTAATTAGCTCTATAACTGATTAGCTCTATGACTAATTAATTAGGTCTATAACTAACTGATTAGCTAACTAATTACTCTCCTCCCTAGACCCAAGAGATCCGTGTTATAAAGGACCAACTTGGCAAGTTAGGGTTCCACATCCAGTACGAGGGTATAGTGGGTACCGTGGCAGAGAATGGGCCTGCGTGGGCTGCCGGACTCCGTCACTCATCACGGTTACTTGAGGTGAGGTTGATCACACTGTATTTTATTTGCGAAATATTGTTCCCAGGCACCCTCCAGAAGGAAAAGAAGAAGACTATTATTGTATTTCAATCTGTGAGGATCAAAGATCGCTTACTAAATCTAGTTGTTGTAGAACCACCCATTAACTACAACCCTATAATAACCACTCCCACAGGTTCGAAGTGAATTAGTTGCTGATATGCAACACGAACAGCTGATTCAACTCCTCAAAGGACCTGAACAGGTGGTGGTAGTGGCTCTCCCACCCTTCCCTGATGGCGAGGCTCGTAGGTAAATATAGCTTATCTTACTATAAAACTAACATTAGTAGTTGAGGAAGCTTACAAAACTACAATGTTTCTTGTGTTTCTTGAGAGTTCAGAGCTCCACTATTCAGTATTTGGCCTGTCCGAATGTTCTAACATCTCATCCCATTGGCCATTCCTAAACATCCCTCCTTTCTAATATGCTAACACCCCATTCTCCTCCTCAGGAACAAAGACTCTCCTACGCCCAATGTCCGTGCTAAAGCAGCCAGTATCTCGGTTGTGTCCAATAAGCCCAGTACTACCGCTAACAGCGATATTGTCAATGAGTCTGCGGAGGGAGCCGATACTATTGCTCCCCTGGGTGGCGGTGCTGATGCTTCTCAGGTACTTTGTTCTTGATGTAATATTTCCCAGGTAGTAGGACCAGGTATCTCTCAGGTACTACTACACTTTGTTCTCGATACAATAGTTCCCAGGTAGTAGGTACCTCTCATGATATTATTATTCTTACCAACTTAGTCGAACCTCGATTTGCCGGGTATTAACATTTAACGTTTTCCCTCGAGCATCCCGGTGAATCGGGCTCTTTGTATGAACTTGCCAACCCCCCCCCCCCCCCCCACGGTATGCAACTTAAATAGGGGTTTGGGACCCACCACCGTCCCACCACCGTATATGGGCATATCACGTGATCTACGACGTCATAGGTCATGGATATTGGATTATGATAACAAGCAGCATGTAATAAAATTAATTAATTCATGCAAATTATTCAACAAATAAGTTTTTGATAAACACATATTTCTGTCCTCCGATTCTGTTGTACTACCGATTCGGTTCAGGGTTCTCTCTCTTCTATATCTCACTTCGATCTATTCACACACGTTCTGCGTGTTGAATCACGATCTCTTCATGAGTTTGCTACTTTGGGGGTCTGTTCATCATCACGACACCGACGGGCGTCACCCTCCTCCTCTCCTTTGGCTTCATCGCCAGATAAACAATTGGGTTGTGTAGGGAACAGAGAAGAGGCACCACCACCACCGCTACCAACAGAAACACGTGGTCAAGAAGGAAGCTCCCCAAAATAGGCACCATGCTGAAGAGTAGATAATTAACAACCGTTGCGCCGATGAAAAATATGAAAGTAGTGATGCTTCCCGCGTGGATTATCAGGATTTTGTAGGTTCCCTTGTTTGATTGGCGTTTAACAATCGGATTCCTCTGAAGTAAGATCAGATGGACAATTGTAGCGACTGTGAAAACCAGTCCGACCAGTTGTACAATAATACACGGCATGGTAATAATGATCATTAAAGGTGATTGGAAGATGAGAACGTCGCCTATAAAAACATACCGAGGAAGCGCCCATTGTAGAATTATGACGTAATAAGTCTGGCCGTCCAAGGTTTCACAAAGAGTATAGATTATCCCGTTGATCACTGGTATATAAAGAACTGGTATTAGTAGGAGCGTGAGAACTAGCTTCTTTGATACTTGTCTCAGTGGGTATCGAATCTGGAAGAAACGACATGCTGTCAGCACCGCGGTAGTGGTCTGAGGAGCATAAATCAAGGCCCAGTTGATTGTAAAGCTGATCATTTGCGCTGGCGAGGGGTTGATGACCCAGAGCCTGTAATATTCCCAACCATCCGTTCCATTCAGTGAAGGATCATCAATTTTACTAAAATCTACCTTATCAGCGAAGACCCCAACAGCAGTACTGATTGTAACAACGGGAACGGAGAGAAGATCAAAAATCGCCAGGATAAAGTGAAGAGTTCGTGCAATAGAGGGTTGTTTCTTGTAGTTGTCCTTCAGCACTAAGAGATTCAGAGGGATGGAGATACAGGGGAGGAGGAGTAGGATTAGGAAGAGCGGGAAATCTGGGGATGTCGTGCCGCCTTCACTGAATATTGCCATGCTCTTTAGCAGCTGGAACCGTCATACGCAGCTGTATTGTGTATGTGTAAATACTAAAATGTTTTGCTAAAGTTGTAACTAAATCATGAAAAGAAAAATGTCAAAAGCAGTAAATCTTGCGGTGAAATGCCTGAAAACATCATACTGTATAAGACTGGAAGTAGACAGATAATGAAATATCACAGCTATATATGATATTAGAAAACGCCAAGCTAAGGAATGTTTATTTTGCAAAAATCTCAGCTGTAATACATAGTTAGTATCGGTACGTCATGTCACTTCTCAGAATCTCATTTCACCCCATTCTATGGCTGGGGATGGGGTTTAAATATACTTTCTCACATATTTCCCTGGGGGAACCCTAATTAATAGCCTATGCTGATGTCATCTAAAATGAAAGTTCATAACAAAAAAAATGACGTAATATCGATAAATAACACCCCAACAACACGTCCATGGTGTGTTTGATAACTGAGGAAAAACATGTTTGCCACACGAAAAAGTAGCAACATGACATAGTCTCTAACATCTCCATTCTTTGTCCCGATATCAGGAAGTTAGTAGAGCTCCACTTAGTAACACAATTAGCAGTCAGCATTAAAACTCTACAAAATTTATTATTATCACTGACGTTATAAATCACGTGATATGCCCATATATGGCGATAGGCATAGCTCTGAAATTAGGTCCCAAATGTTCGTACATTACTATTCATGTCGTCACCCCTCCCGCAAAGTTTTGAGATGACAGCTCCTTCAATACACGGCACTCCTAATCCAATCGTGAATTTACAATTTCCGACAGCCCTTTTATTTATTTCAAACTTCCACTACCATGACATCCCTCCCTAACTCCCCCTTCCCGTCAGACATCCCGACCCCCATCCCGGGAACGGATAATATCCCGTGGCAGTATGATAGCCCTGAACATGTTGGAGCAAGAACTGGGGATAGAGGATACTGATCACCCTGATATTGAGGTACTTTTGGAGGAGCTGGTGGGAAAGGACAACATCGATGAGTTAAACAATGATGTGAGTTTTAGTTGGACCTCGATAAGAGAGGGTACACGTCCTTTGCAACAACCCTAATAGTTTAGTGCTGTGAACAATAATATGATTTTTGGGTGGATTTGAGTTCGGGTTTAAGGGATTTCGGGTGTCCCCTCGTCCAATTCTCTGTTTCTCCCGCACTTTCCAGTACACTGTCCAATGTTGAGTCTTGTGTGCAGGGGTACACCGTATACCCAGGTTTCGGTATCACATACAGTATTTGTTGGGCTCATTATATTCGCCCTATAATGCGACCATATTATAGTGCTGGCAATAAACCTAGATATAATGCGGCCATACCCTATAATGCAGCCAATAAACCTATATTATGAGCAGTGTGCATTACGCAGCGCATATCTCAGAGAGATCAATACCTCTCAGCCCATTGTCCCAACATTTATAAGGGCGGCGACTAAATCCCATGTGATTTAGTAGTCAGCAAGACCACCACATGGGATAGGAACCACACAGGACGGGGCTCGGAGGGGGGATGGGCTGTGCTAATGTGGTCAACATGGTTACTGTGTGACTCTAAGAAAATGACTATAAAACACACAAATAAGATAGGACTATTTTAATAACTCATCCCTCCCCATTTCAGATTCGTGATCTGGAGGCCCGTTCAACATGTTCCTCTCGTCCCCAGACACCCTCTCAAACCCCATCATCAACCCTCTCCCGAGAACACCCCCGTCCTGCGGCTGGTGCAGATGGTGAACCCAGTCGACACCATTCCTACTCCCTAAAACCCTCCATCGCTACCCGGAAACAACTCACCCGCACCACTTCGAATGATACAAATGTTGGGAGGAGGTACGCACTGGGAAGTGATGACATGGGGATGACGCCGGTTAAAAACGGGCATAGGACATGGGCTAGCGGGGGGAGAGATGGGGCGAATGATCATAGTAGACCGGATATAAATGAGATATTCAAGATAATCGATAAGACGAAGAATGTTTCGGAGAGCAATAACAGATCACCAACTGATGATATATCAGGTTAGTCATGGAATATAATATCAGTGTGTGTTTTATATGTGCTAGATATATATGGATGTGCTTATGATAGGGGTCCTGACAAGATCTGTGCGTTTCTGTGTGATATGTTCCTAACCCAACTGTGTGTGACCCAAACTGGGCTCCTGATTTGTGTGTGTGAATGATAGCATGCTAGCATGGGTTGCTTAAACAATGCTTTACAAGATGCTTATATAATACTTTTCAAAGCAGTACGTGCATGTAACGGGAAACCACAATTCGAGCTGTTAAAATTCCAGGGAGTGGTCTATAAATTTTTATGTCCAGATTTTAATGTTTCATGTCCCATGTATGTCCTGGAACCGACCGAATCAGGAAATACTGGTCCCTGATTGGCTGATAACCAGTCACATGACCGAGTTCTGATTGGTTGTTTGCTTATTTCGGTCGGTTTCTAATTCGTCATCTCTCCATGTCCCTCTCTCTCTGCAGAGATCGATGAAGTTGTTAACATGATAAATCGTGTGCTCGAAAACACTGACGCCTATCTGTCGAGCGAAGAGCCCACCACAAACCCAGCAACAGCACGGTCTTCAGCTACCGGCCAGCTAGCAAGCCACAGCACCGGTAAACAGCTCCTTCATAAAACATTTCATTGATATATCGATATCAGGAAGTTAGTAGAGCTCCACTTAGTAACACAATTAGCAGTCAGCATTAAAACTCTACAAAATTTATTATTCTCACTGACGTTATAAATCACGTGATATGCCCATATATGGCGATAGGCATAGCTCTGAAATTAGGTCCCAAATGTTCGTACATTACTATTCATGTCGTCACCCCTCCCGCAAAGTTTTGAGATGACAGCTCCTTCAATACACGGCACTCCTAATCCAATCGTGAATTTACAATTTCCGACAGCCCTTTTATTTATTTCAAACTTCCACTACCATGACATCCCTCCCTAACTCCCCCTTCCCGTCAGACATCCCGACCCCCATCCCGGGAACGGATAATATCCCGTGGCAGTATGATAGCCCTGAACATGTTGGAGCAAGAACTGGGGATAGAGGATACTGATCACCCTGATATTGAGGTACTTTTGGAGGAGCTGGTGGGAAAGGACAACATCGATGAGTTAAACAATGATGTGAGTTTTAGTTGGACCTCGATAAGAGAGGGTACACGTCCTTTGCAACAACCCTAATAGTTTAGTGCTGTGAACAATAATATGATTTTTGGGTGGATTTGAGTTCGGGTTTAAGGGATTTCGGGTGTCCCCTCGTCCAATTCTCTGTTTCTCCCGCACTTTCCAGTACACTGTCCAATGTTGAGTCTTGTGTGCAGGGGTACACCGTATACCCAGGTTTCGGTATCACATACAGTATTTGTTGGGCTCATTATATTCGCCCTATAATGCGACCATATAATGCGACCAATAAACCTAGATTATGAGCAGCATTACGCAGCAAATATCTCTCTCACAGAGATCAATTCCTCTCAGCCCATTGTCCCAACATTTTATAAGGGCGGCGACTAAATCCCATGTGATTTAGTAGTCAGCAAGACCTCCCGCCCCCACTAAGACCCTGCCCACCACATGGGATAGAAACCACACCGGACCGAGCTCTTAAAACTGTGCTAATGTGGTCAACATGGTTACTGTGTGACTCTAAAAATGTCTGAATAACACACACCAATAAATTAGGATCCCCATTTAATAACACACACACACACACACACAAATAAATTAGGACCCATTTAATAACCCCTCTCCATTTCAGATTCGTGATCTGGAGGCCCGTTCGACCTGTTCCTCTCGTCCCCAAACACCCTCTCAGACCCCATCATCCACCCTCTCTCGGGAACACCCCCGTCCCGCGGCTGGTGCAGATGGGGAACCCAGTCGACACCACTCCTACTCTTTAAAACCCTCCATCGCTACCCGGAAACAACTAACCCGGACCACTTCGAATGATACAAACGTGGGGAGAAGATACGCTCTGGGAAGTGATGACATGGGGATGACGCCGGTTAAAAACGGGCACAGAACATGGGCAAGTGGGAGGAGAGATGGAGCAAATGATCATAGTAGACCCGATATTAACGAAATATTCAAGATAATCGATAAGACGAAGAATGTATCTGAGAGCAATAACAGATCACCGACCGATGATATATCAGGTTAGTGGAACATATCAGTATTTTATGTGCTAGATGGGTGTGATCAGTAGGGATCCTAACATTTGTGTGTGTTTCTGTGTGATACTATAAATAACTCTCCGACCCAATATTGTGGTCCTGATATGTATCTGTGACCCAGCATGGGGTCTTAATTTGTGTGTGAATGATAGCATGCTAGCATGGGTTGCTTAAACAATGCTTTACAAGATGCTTCAAATACTCTTCAAAGCAGTACGTGCATGTAACGGGAAACCAGAATTCGAGCTGTTAATTATTCCAGAGAGTGGTCTATATTTTATGTCCAGATTTTAATGTTTCACGTCCCAGAAGGAGACACATGTTTCGTCATCTCTTCCTCTCTCTCTCTCTCTCTCTCTCTCTATGTCCTTCTCTATCCCTTCATGTCCCTCTACAGAGATCGATGAAGTAGTGAACATGATAAATCGTGTGCTCGAAAACACTGACGCCTATCTGTCAAGCGAAGAGCCCACCACAAACCCAGCAACAGCACGGTCCTCAGCTACCGGCCAGCTAGCTAGCCACAGCACCGGTAAACAGCTCCTTCATAAAACATTTCATTGATATATCATCATCAGCGCAGCATTTTCAATTGTTATTTCTGTGTAACCATGGTAACCATATGGTAACCATGTGTGTTGTTACAGAGACAACGGAGACGGATGGGAGAGTGCCTGTGACTGGGACACCGGGTCGTGTAGGGGGTGTCGGTGGAGCAGCGACAACGACCCCCTACAATAGCAAGCCTAGTAATGTGAAGGTGGAAGCCATACAGGTATAGGAACACACAATTCGCCTGGTTCTTTTCACTAATCTACCATCTCACATTCTTAGTTCCCCTTCTCGTTCCAACTTATCTCACTTCACCCCTCTTTTTTGCACCTTCACGTGGCTATTTCTCTATCAATAGTGACCTCGGTGGTTGCACCGACACTATCCGTCATACTCAATCAATCCTTCACCCCTTCTCTCCCCAGAGAAACATGGCGGACTATAACGATGCGATGGACCGGGCTATTGAACAGTTGGATTCTATAAAGCTGGACAACAACACGCCACCTAACAACGCTACTACCACCCGTATGGAACGGACTAGTGTTTCCAGTTCCAGTCTTAGTGAGGAAGGTATGTTTAATACACATTACACATGTTATTGTCACATGATTTTATAGTCACGTACAATCCATCTTGTTACGTACTACCCATATATTGTTACGTATCACAGTGTCTGTGTAATTATCAAGTGTTGTATAATGTGCCACTGATGACTTGTTTTATCTAGTCGATATATCACGTATATAATATCTATACGTGTGTGTTGTGACAGATCATTAGGATCACAATTTGTACAGTTTAGTGCACGTGGTGTATTAGTACCTCCTCCACGTGTAATGGTCAGTATCACGGCCTGCTCAATGACAAATGAGCAGTGCTCATACGACTACAGAGTATTTAACTGTGTGCCGCTTACTGTAATTACCATTCCAAACAAGCATCACAAATCACACAATATCAGCCAAAATCTACAGATCCTATACCACAATTCACAATTCACACACAAGATCAGCTCAAATCTAACCCGATTGTACAGCAAATGAGAGCAGCGGATCACCGACCCCGGTTACACGGCAGAGGTCAACAGCAATCAGCGCTCCATCCTCCTCCCACTACCTCTATAACAATAGGCAGCTTCGACGTGAGTTAGAACATGACGTCCCAACGAGACCCAATGTGTGTTGACAATATGTGACACCGTTACAATATGACGTCCAATGCGATGTATGTTAACCAACCAACAATGACAGTCAGACGACAATTGGTGCTTTCTAGAGAAGGGGTGTGTTTCTCAAGATAACAGCAAAAGCAAGGATTGAATATATTATTAAAAAAGCACCGACAAACAACAAAAAAATGTGATGTTTTTATCCTCCTACAAATGACAAACAAACCAACAACTCGACCCCCCCCCCTATATGTAAACATACAACCTAACACAGAGCGAAGCAACACTGTCACTGGTTCTCCTCCCGTCTTCCATGTCCCTCCCCCTCCCTCCTCCAACCCTCCCTCCTCTCGGGGCGGTGGGAATGGTGGTGTCAAGAAGAGTAAAAGCAGTGGTGATGTTCTAAGGCAGTTACTGCTCTCTCGACCAGCAGCAGATCAGCAACCAAGCAACAAAGCAAATAAAGCCTATATCAACCGTGAGTGTGAGTGTAGCAGCTAGTAGCAGCAGGGAGTGATTTGTGTGTGAATGAGTACAGGGTATTTTATATTACGGGTGCGTGAGTGAGTGCAGACTGCAGGGTGTGAAATGTGAATGGTACGTGAGTGCAAGGTGTGAGTCTGAATTGTCAGAAGCTCTTATCAAGATCCCCTTCCAAGCTGTGGATCGGTGTCTTGCTCCGAGAATGGGTCAGGCCAATGCTCTGACAGGCATGGTTTAGGAGCTTAGGATGCTGTGTTTTATTCTCAAGAACACCAGTATTGGCATTGCACCATACCACGAGCTGTTCAATCAGGGGAATCAATATGTTTATTGTACGTGTGCGCTTCACGTGTGCTCTTTTCTTTTTCTCTCAAAATGGGATAAGTGTCGAACTATTTTCTCTCTCTCTCTCTCTCTCTCGCTCTCTCTCTCCCCTCCCCACTCCCCTATTTTCAACAGCATCATCAGCACCAGCTAAGCCAGCACGGACCGGTGGAGGAGGTACTACTCGGCAGCGAATCGCAGCCCGGAGACTCCGCTCCAGATCCCGTGTTGTCGCTGAGGACATAGCCAGCGCGGTCCGATCCAATGCCGCCCGGGTTAATGCGAATATTGGTGGGTTGATTAAGAGTAAGAGCAGTGGGAATATTATGAAGGCAATACGAGGTGGAAAACAACAACAAACAACTGAGCAGACAGGTGTGTGTGAGTGTGTGATTGAGTGTGAATGTGAGTGAGTGTGAGTGTGATTAAATTAGTGGTTGCACAGATTATTGTGGAGTGATTGCAGTGTGAGGAATACTAACTGTGTGAACCATGTGAGTGTGAAGCATTTCATGTTGGTGTGTGGCTTGTGCGTGAGAAAGTGAAAGTGACACCAGCAGTAGCCCTGTGAGCACGTGCCGGGTGACTGTCGAATTCTGATAAGAGTAGAAGCTGTGGCCGAAGTTTCTAAATCGTGTTATCAGTTTATCTACCCTCGGTATTCGGCGAAAATGCATTTACTTGTTGAATTGAATTACATTAGGTAATTGCATTAGGTTATCTGTTGAAAGAAGCCACATCTGACGAACATAACAACAGCACGACGCTATTACTTCAGAATTATCAGAAATTCTACCGAATAACGCCCCCCATCCATCCCCTTTAAAATATTTGTCCCTTGTATGTGACAATGACACTGACCAGTAATCCCAGAAAATGTACCAGCCCCACCACCGCTGAGATCCAGTCTAAAAAGGAGTAACTCTGATCTAACCAGTAACAATGAAGTCCGGAAATCATCTCTCAGAAGGAGTGCGACCTTCTCAAATAGTGAGGGAGGTAGAGGGAGATCTTCCTCTTTCTCAGTTACCAACAACCGACCACAGAGGGTCTCTATTGATCACTGTGAGTGAGGGATTCTGAGAAAACTTATTCGTAAGAATTTTAATTAGATTTGTTGACGTCGTAGAAAATATATGTTTTCCAGATTTCCTTCTGCTTTGAACTTCTAAGGAAACATGAAATTCTCAGAATATACAGATATATATAGAATCCCACAATTATATGCTTTCCACTTCCTGCCATGAACAGCATTAGAACTATGCCTGAAGATAATATTTATTCAGGAGCAGCTTTGACTTTCTAATGCCCACTTTTCCGGGCATTTAAAATAAACATTTTCCAACCCTTTGATCTTCATAGCCTCTGGAAACATATTTTGCTTCTCTCTCTCTCTCTCTCTCTCTCTCTCTCTCTCTATCACCTTTACATCATGACACAGTGGGATCCCAAAGACCCTGCCCCTGACAAACTGACAAAGTTGTATAACATGACCCGTGCTAACATGTCGTCGCTCAGTTCAGTGACTAAATATACTCCAGATGAGCTGCACGATCTGATAGGTAGAGGAATGCCTATTCCTGATGTCAATTTGGAGAGTTTTAATGGTAAGAAGTATCTGAAGGGCAATCTTGCGTATTGGTTGCAGGAAGCATGGATTCTACTTTTTGATCTTGCATTCCCTCTGGGGAGTAGGAGACCGTCAACGTCCACTGTTGAAGGGGAGGACGAGAGGAACAGCCTACAGAAGGAGCTAAAATGAACTTTGAGTTTTGACCTTGATTTTTCTTGTGAACAAAGATCTTTGCTTATCCAATGTCCACCGAAATTCTTAAAAAGATTGAACAAAAGGTTGCCGCGATACAGCTCATTGAAAGTCGCAGGAAGAGCCAAAATCATGCATGTGCATTTTCTCAACTGTCATGTGATAAGATGCTTCAGTTTCGTTTTTATGGTGCTCATTGGAAAGATAAATTCAAGCCAAAGAAAAATAGCACAATGATGGAAAATTAGGATGCTCAAATCATAAATGAACGACAAATGAATGAAGGAATGAAAAATGAATTTTTGAATTTTCGACAAAAAATTATGCCAAAAGTTACCAAGGAATTGATCCAGAGTGCTCCCATAATTTTTGTGCTCACAACTATCACCGTTTTGACGCCCTACCTCGCTAACCGTTACTAACAATCCGTGGGCCACCTTGTATATAGTCACGTACAATCCATATCTTGTTACGTACTACCCATCTGTGTCTGTGTAATTATCGAGTGTTGTATAAGCCACTGCAGATGACTTGTTTATAGTCGATATATACCACGTATCTGTGCGTGTGACAGATCATTAGGATCACACAGTTTAGTCCACGTGCAATGATCAGTATCACGGCCCTGCTCAATGGCAAATGAGCAGTGCTCATGATACTACAGAGTATTTAACTGTGTGCTGTGTAATTACCTAACAAGCATCACAGATCATATATCACGATTCACACTGCACTCCCCAAATATCTAACCCGATTGTACAGCAAATGAGAGCAGCGGATCACCTACCCCGGTTACTCGGCAGAGGTCTACAGCAATCAGCGCCCCATCCTCCTCCCACTACCTCTATAACAATAGGCAGCTTCGACGTGAGTGTCCCCGACTCAATGTGTTGACATCATGTGACACCGACATGTGACACCGTTACACTACAACGTCTAATCTGTATGACGTTGGAAACACCAACAATGACAATCAGACGACAAGGTGCTTTCTAGAGGACGTGTTTCTCTAATAAGATAACAGCAAAAGCAGGGATTGAATATTCTTAGAGAAGCACTGACAAACAACAAACAAAATGTGATGTTTTTATCCTCCTACAAATGACAAACCAACAAACACAACAACAACTCGACCCCTACCTAAACACACAACCTAACACAGAGCGAAGCAACACTGTCACTGGTTCTCCTCCTATCTTCCATGTCCCTCCTCCTCCCTCCTCCAACCCTCCCTCCTCTCGGGGAACTGGGAGTGGTGGTGTGAAGAAGAGCAAAAGCAGTGGCGATGTACTGAGGCAGTTAGGACTGCTCTCTCGACCCCCAGCAGATCAGCAACAGAGCAATAAAGCAAATAAAGCCTATATCAACCGTGAGTGTGTGTGTGTAGCAGCCTAGGGAGTGTTGCGTTATGTGTGAGTGTAAACTGTGAATGAGAGCAGTAATATAATGAGTGTGAATAAGTACAGGGTGTTTTTTGCGTGAATACAGGGTGTTTCATTATGGGTGAGTGAGTGCAGAATGTAGGGTGTGAAATGTGAATGGTGCCTGAGTGCAGGGTGTGAGCTTGAATTGTCAGAAGCTCTTATCAAGATACTTCTAATCTGGGATCACAAGCTGGCAGTGTCTTGCTCCGAGAATGGGTCAGGCCATTGTTCTGACAGGCATGGTTTAGGTGTTTAGGATGCTGTGTTTTATTCTCAAGAACACCAGTGTTGGCATTACACCATCAGTATTGCACCACGAGCTGTTCAATCATGGGAATCAATATGTTGATTGTACGTGTGCTCTTTTCTTTTTGGGCTCAAAATGGGATAAGTGTCGAACTATTTTCTCTCTCTCTCTCTCTCTCT